>JAADVZ010000963.1:0-11390 GCA_023335925.1 Pythium phragmitis | reverse complement strand
TGCGCCGCGACATTCGCAATCTACGGTGGTTGCTCGGACACTGCTTCCTGTACGTCGTCGCTACGGCCGGCTCACGGTTCAAAGAGCACCAACGTTTCTTTGCCCACGTCAAGGCGTGCTCTGGCCGCGAGATCGAACGCGACGTCTCGCACGGCCGACCGAAGCGTACTCACAGACCAGCGGTGGTGCGGCGGCTCAAAATGCCTGTGGTGCCATCACAAAATCAAAATTTCAGCATCGATTACCTGTAAAAGCATCAGCTCGTCACTTACGTTGGCGGGGTGAGTGCCGAACGAGCCGTCCCGCACGGCCGTCCGACGCGTACTCGCAGACCAGCGGCCACCACCGTGGTGCTGCCGGCTCAAAATGCCCACACTCTCATCACAAAATCCATCAGGATGAATATTTGTGGGAAAAGTACTCCACACTGTATTCTATCAAAAGGTGGGTATAATGTACGTGTCTTTTTGCATCACGAAGGTGCTCTCTTTGTTGTTCCCAAACTGAGGCAAGCCCTGTCAGTTGAACATAAACAGGGTCAACGGGAAAGGTATGAGTATAGACTGAACACAGATAATAGAGTGGGTGGCTAACGTCTGTTTTTCCGCCTTTCATTTGGCCACTTTGGCTGCAAAACTGGTCACCTTGAGAATCTAATGTCGGCATTACGTCGGTTTTACTAGCTGTTTTCATTATTTGTCCATGTTCATCGTCGTACCTAATCGAATACATACAAATGTCAAGTTTACTATATGGCAGAACTGCCGACATTTGTCGGAAAAGGCCCGGTGCTGGGCCGCGTCCAGTAACGGATAGGTTAAGCTCTAAAAGGACCGTCTAAAAGGGTACACAACGTGAGTTACTAGCCAGAGCTGGGACTGATCATCGGTCGCCAGTTCGCTAGCTTTATTTACCGGTTACAGCGCTATCCTTTCGCTTCCTAACCGGTTAAGCCAGCCTATCTGCACCGCGGCCTGCTGTATAGCAGTCCCGGGGAGCGCATACCACTTCGTCACAACTGGTGCGTATACAAGGAGCGATATTGGTCACGAGAGTAAGTACGCCATGGGTACTGACGCTAACCAGGCTATGCCTTCGAAGTCGTCGAAGCCGAAGCCCGACCAAGATCACCAGTCGAAGGGCGCCCGCAGTTCGGAAAGCCGCGGTGCCGCAAGCCAGCGCGCGAGTCGCGACGCTGGCAAGGGCCAGCGACCATTTGGCCGTACGGGGCAGTCCAGCTCTGCCCCTCATCGCTCGTACATGCCGAGCAGCGACGAAGAAAAAGCTGATCCGGATAGTCCGGAGGCCCCACCCCGCCGGTACGCTCGGGTCCGAGCCGGTCGGAAGACGACGACGACCAGTTCGACTCGGCAAGGAGCGCTGGCACGCGCAGTACTGAGACTCGCGAGAAGCCCAGCGCCCAAGTCGAAGCCGAAGTCGTCAAAGAAGAGCAAAGTTGCCAAGGACCAGTCGCCTCGCGATGGGTCCAAGGCCAGTGATCGGAACCCGCCGACGAAGCGAGACCAGTCCAAGGCCGGTCCGTCGGCGACCAAGAACCAGAGGCCGGTCCAGTCGCAGGACAAGACAACATCCAAGTCGAAGTCGGCGAAGACGGCGTCTCCAAGACCCAGCCTCGTGGAAGTCTCGTCTGGAACGAACTCGGCCGACGATCAGCCGAAGTGACTCCGCTCGAGCGAGTCGAAGGAGCCCGCCGGTCAGGCCAGAGTTTCAGCCTTGGCCCCGGAAAGTCCGGTTCGGAAGGTACCCGAGTCCAGACCGCTCAACTGGTCCAAGACGCGCTGAGTACGTGGGTGAACACACCTGCTTCGCATGTGCTACGTCGCGCAACTGGCTCCCCGCGTCGCGCACCTCAAGTGGTGAATGGTCGTAGCGCCGAAGTGCTGGATCGTTCTCCCGAACCAGCTGGATGCACTTCTTCGAGCTGGTCAACCAGACAGACCCGTCGGAGCAGCGCCTGGAGTTGTTCACGATCCGAATGGACCGGATCAGCGCGTTGGAGATGGTCGCGGTGTTGCAATCGGTGTTGTTTTAAGTTGGTTACTCGTTCATGAACTTGATTCCGGTCATCTGCTCCGGCGACCCGAAGTTGGCACACATCCAGTCCGACGAGCTGCTCAGCGACGTTCTGGAAGCGATGGCATTTCTCGGGACGGAGATCGAGGAGTGGATGTGGTACAAGCACCACCAGTCGCAGATGAAGCCTGTCAGTACAGCCGCTTTCGACTTGAGCGCCGTGCGCCAGCAAGTGTCCGAGTTGAGCTCGGTGAGCCCAGCGACCTCCGTGGATACGAGCTCGGATTGGTACATGGCGACCAGCTCGTCCGGACATGACTCGTTGAATTCTAAGTCGGTGGCGCCGCCGCCCCGACCAGTCCGGTTCGAGCCGCCACCGCCAGTCCAACCAGTCGCAGCGCCACGACCAGCTGGTGAACACTCTTCTGCACCGACGTACTCAAGAGTCACGATCTTGCTGGATACCGGCTCCACGACCAGCATCCTCAGCCTCGACCTAGCCCGAAAGCTGGGTCTGAAACTGTCGTTTGGTGAACGACTCAAAGTGAAGGGAATCAGTGATGTCACTACGTACGTCACTGCAAGGGCGACCGCCAAGGTCACACTGGGTATGGCCGTGGTGTACGTCCTCGACCTATGGGTCGGAAATATTGGCGGTGGTATCGACGGCCTGCTGGGCATGGACTTCATGGTCCGAGCTGGTGTGCGGCTCGGCGCATACGAGGGGACCATCAGGCTTCCGGACGAAGAAACGGTTCCGCTGGTAGCGACCGGTCCACGACCAGTCCTACCGGCTCGCATCTCTGTGGTCAGTCCCCACGACCTGTACATGCTACCAGGATGCACTGCGCTGGTCCCCGTAATCTACGGGCGTCGTCAAGCTGGTCCGGGCTGGACGGTCTGGGCCGTGGGCCTGACTGGGTCACGACAGTCCTGCTCGATGAAACCGGTGTGCCGGACTACATTCGCATCACGAACGTGTCGAACAAGCTGGTCATACTCATCAACCGCACACCGATCGCACACCTGGTCGAAGACGGTCATCTACCCATCGGCGGTTCGTGCGCGCGAGTAGACTCCGCGCGGTACAAGGAATGGCAAGCGCTCGCGTACGAGAACTCGTACTCCGAAGGCTTCGCTACGCGACTGGACCAGAGTGACGACCGGTTCGATCCAAGACTGCCGCGTGCAGTGGAGAGACCGACGTAACATGTGCCAACGAAGATCTTGTCAAGGGGTGAGAAGAAGGAGTGTGTGCCAAGTCCTGCCGGCACATCGCACGTCGAAAGCATCGTGATGAAGATGACGAACCCGGCCGACGAACCTGCTCCGACGCCGCCGGCAATGAGAAAACCTGCCCCCGAAACTTCAAAAATTTCGGCTCCACCGGCCCAAGCTCGACAACCGGCTCTGGGAGTTGGTACGAAAGGCGACGAGAACCTCACGGTGGGCATGAAGCTGGTTGAAGCCGAGACAGTCGAGTCACGACAGCTGAACCCGACGGAGCGATTAGCGTTTACGTTCAAGGTCACGGTGAGCAAAGCGGCGGAAGATGAAGAGGACGAAGCAGCAGTCGTGTTCTACCACAAAGGAAGCGACTACGTGTTGCTGGACCAGCTGAAGAACCAGCTCGCGGTACCCCCGGAACTGGTTGAAGTCGATCCACCGGTCGACTTATCCGGTGCTGACGTCGGCGAACCTGGCGAGACAACCCCCGAAATGGTCGACCAGCTGCGACGCATGTTCGACAAGCACGCGGTTTCGTTCTTGGGATCCGGTAATGCCTTGCCCCCGCCGGCTCGAGGCGTCGTGTGCGACATCGAGGTGGAACCAGGAACCAAGCCAATCGCGGAGAAGCCTCGTCGCATCAAGGCTCACTTGCTACCGAAGGTGTACGAGTTGCTCAAGAAGCTGCTGGAGTCGATGATGATCGAGTACTCAGACTCGGAATGGGCCAGCCCAATCGTCATCGTGATGAAGAAGAATGGGGTCGACATTCGACTGTGCATCAATTATCGACGGATGAACCGGCTCATCAATGTGATGAACTACCCGCTCCCTCTCATCAACGAGCTTCTGGGCAACTTCGAGGCCGTGATGTGGTTCTTGAGTCTGGATATGGCGAGCGGTTTCTGGGCCGTGCTCATGACACAGCGAGCCAAGCACATCAGTGCTTTTATCTGCCCGCTCGGTCACTTCCAGTGGGTGCGCATGCCGTTCGGCTTGAAGAACGCACCGCTGATCTACGAGCAGGTGATCGACAATGCGCTGTGGGGTACGCACGACTCCCGCCGCACCTGGAGGCCGAAGTAGAACCGGAAGTCATGGCCGCACTGGGTCTCGAACCTGTTAACGAAGCCGCGGCAAACCGCTCACTGGTCGAGAACGCCCGGAAGACCGTGTTTGAGCTGGGAAATCCGTCACCGAAGTGCCTAGGACCGATTTTGGAGCGCAGTTCGTATATCGATGACATCGCGTACGGCGCCAAGACCTGGGACGAGCTGACCAACGTGCTTGATCGGTTGCTTTACCGGCTCCGGTACTGGCGAATGTCCGTCAGCCTGCCGAAGAGTGCGTTCGGAAAACGAGCCATCCAGTACCTGTCACACGATGTGACCAGAGAAGGAATCATCACGACGCCGAAGATCGTCAAGGGCCTTCGCGAGCTGCCGTTCCCGACCAGTTTGAAGGGAGTCCAATCGTTCCTGGAAGTCTGAACTACTACAACAAGTTCATCGAAGACTTCTCCGTCATCGCCAGCGTGCTGTACGAGCTGACGGACGATCGCATCCGGTCGAACGACCGGCTGGAACCGGCGAAACGGGCCTTCGAACTGCTCAAGGAGAAGATACTGGCACCTCCGATGCTCCGGCACCCCGAGAAGGACCGGTCATTCGTGATCATCCCACATGCGAACGCGTTGGCAGTTGGTGCAGTGTTGGGTCAGGTACATGACGGCGTGGTGGCACCAGTCCGGTTCACCGGTCGGACACTGCATGACGGAGAGCTGAACTACCACATCGCTGAGAAGGAAGTCCTGGCTGTATTGCGCGTGTTAAGTGTCTTCTACACACTGGTCGCCGGTCAGGAGCTGGTCGTCTACACTCGGTACTTGACGTTGAAGTGGATCTTGAATTTGAAGTCAGTCCAAGGGCGCGCGTTGCAGTGATCGGCATTGCTGTCTCCGTGGTCGCTGAGGGTGCACAAGCTGGATCGGGACGAGGACGGGCTGGCGGCACTGGTAGCTGCTAGCATCACGCCCCGCGAGATGCTGGACCAAGTCGCGGCCGAACTGGTTCCGACTAAAGCCATGCGCGTGAAACCACCACTGGTCAGCATCGATATGCTGGACGCCGAGTACACCGGTTATGTACTCAGTTTCGATGGAGCGGCAAAGCTGAAGTCGAATGCCGGTAGCGCGAGTTTCGTGTTGTAGCGGCTACCCGGCTGGGAACCGGTTTACGCGAGGTCGATATACCTGGAGGGCGTCACAGTGAATCAAGCTGATTACACCGGCATGCTGCAAGGCCTCGAACTCGCGAGCACACCGGTCGTGCTCGTCAGCAGCAATGAGGAACCGGTCGACGCGATCGCAAGGCTGGTAGTCGTCGGTGACTCTCGCATCGTGGTGCAGCAGTGCCAAGGGGTGATTAACCGCATCTCGAGTTGCTGCTAAACGGGTTCTACAAGCTTCGGATCCGTTTCCAATCGCTCGACCTGATCCATGTGAAGCGCGAGTTCAACGGTGCCGCCGACTACTTGGCGGGCATAGCACTCCTCTCGGGCAAAACATTGGTTGTCGACGACGCGTCCGTCCTCGAGCAGCTCCAGCAGTTGAATCAGCTACCGGAGAGACTGGTTCGCGGAGGAGGCGAGCCGGTCAGTGCGCTCGAAGCGGTTTGGAGAGACACTTGCGCTACAAGAGACACTCAGTCGATCATGGATCGCTTACCAGACGCGGGAGATGATGATCATGACCAAGATTGCACAAGCTCTATTTCAAACGCATGCACGACTCTCCACTCGACCGGCCGAGAACCTGCTCTGGCGAACGACAAAGGCGGTTCGGAACAAGGCAGCGCTCGCGAGCGCGACGGCGCGCTCGTTTTCGCGGTGCAGACACGCTCGAGTCACTTACCACAGCCGTGGCGCAGCGCGCGCCTCAGCGGGCGGTGTGCGTTGAATGATGATGCCCGCGATCGTCGGCATGAACGTGACGGACCCTCTGACAGCTCAAGACATTCGGACGGCTCAAGATCTTCGAACGACTCAAGGCGCGACGGAAGCATTCGGTCTGAAGTGATGGATGACAAGTCCATCGGGGACCAGTACGGTGGACCAGTACGAGATTCGACTACGACTGACAACAACCGGAGGGTGAATCTTCCCGATCCACCAGCTGTTTTGCGATCTGATTCGGGACCGACTCTTCAAGATTCGACTCCGAGCCAGAACTCAGTACCGGTGAATCTACGTGAAGGTACCCGAGAACCGGCGAACGAGAACGTGGTCGGCGTAAACACCAGCCGTAGTTGCGACGATGATGCCACGGGTATCTCGACCGGTGAGGATAGCCTCGAAAACGGTTCTCGACCGGTCTCCGCGGAACGTAGCCGTGTCTCGACTGACCAAGGCGTAAGTGTCACCCGAACGAACGTGTCGCATGAACAAGCAGTGCAACCGCAAGGGGCGATCGGCGGCGGCGCGGCACGGCAGACGCGGTGAGTGACAGCGTAGTCGAGGGACAGTTGCGCCGCATACTGGCCCACCAAGATGCTGACCGGTACACGAGAGAGCTCAAAGCATTCCTGTGCAGCGATCTGTCTTCCCTTGACCAATATACGGTCGTGAAGCTCGCCAAGATCAGTGATCAGTTCGTGCTTGACGAGTACGGCATCCTGCGGTATGTCAGCTTGAAGCCGAGCGCCCGCGCGAAACCAGCTAGGCTGGTGGTACCGGTCTCCCTGCGCAAGGACATGCTTTGCCACTGTCACACGGAGTTGCAGGGCGCCCACCAAGGCGTCACCGGGATGTACGAACGCCTTCGGGCCGAGTATTACTGGTTGGGCATGTACAACGACGTCGTCAAGCACTGCGGCGAGTGTGTCGATTGCAGTACCGGCAAAGGGTGACCGGCTAATCCCGGTCCGTCGCCCGGTAATCTGATGCCAGAATACCCGTTCCACATTGTCTCGATGGACTTAGTGTTGCCTCTGCCGCCGTCAGAGCATGGAAACACGGCGTTGCTGCTCTTCCAAGACATGTTCAGCGGTTATATCATGTGTAAGGCGATGTCCGACACCAGCGCACCGGAAGTGGCAAAGGTGTACGACGAGGTCGTATTCCAACGTTTTGGAGCCAGCTGGATCATCCGGCACGACCAGGACCCCATCTTCATCAGCGAGGTGTTCTCCCAATTCAGCTCAATGCTGGGCATCCGGCAGCGCGCTACACTCGCCTACCGGCCCCAAGCGAACGAGCAGCAGGAGCGCTCGGTTCAGACCGTGTCAAGAAGCACCAAGGCGTTAGTCGCAAGACCCGGTCAAGACGACTGGGAGGATGTAATTTACCGGCTCATGTTCGCGCTGAACACCAGTTACGACGCGATCCGGAGAGAGACACCGTTTTTTCTCGTTCACGGGTGGGACGCGAAGTCGACAGTCTCAGCTATGATCGCCAGACCGCCAACGAACCGGCGAGGGAACAAGGCTGAGGCGTACCGGTGGAGAATCAAAGCACAGCGGGAATACCAGTTCGCGCAAGAGTGGGCTCGCGATCTGCAAGCTCGGGCGAAGCGTAAACGCGCCGCTCGACAGACCAGCGACTGGGAAGAGCTTCTAGATGGAGTGAAGACCGGTTTGGAGGTCGAGGACACCGTTTGGCTGTACCTGGCACGGGTTCGAGCCGGTTTGACGCTCAAGCTCGCTCACCATTGGCACGGCCCGTTCAGGGTTCTCGAGAAGGACGAGCAGTTCCGCGTGAAGCTCAAGACCAAGGGTACGCCGTACCAGTTCGCGCCTTGGGATGTCAGCAGGATCAAGCCGCGTCTACACTCTCCCGACCGGCCCCAAGCCGAACTGGAACGTCCCAGAAGACCTGGACTGGGACGCCGCGCTGCTACCGGAAGATAGCTGGTTGCCGGACGCTGAACGTGACGCGTATGAAGTAGAGGCCATTCTGGATGTCAAGTGGGAAGTGCCGCGCACGCGCAGCACGGGGAACAAGCGGTGCCGCGAATATCTGGTAAAGTTCGTCGGCTACGAGGAGCCGGAATGGATACCAGCTCACCAGATCAAGGCGGGACGACTGCTGTACGAGTTCGACAACAGCCGCCGGGCTGAGGCGCGATTCGCGTCCATGCAGAGCGCTGACGACCCGAGGTCATTGGCCTAAGGGCGCGGAACCGGAAAAGACCGGTCCGCCGGTGAAAAGGGACGGGTGAAGGAGAGGGCAGCCGACCGCCAGCTCCGCCATGACAAGACAAGTGCCTACCGGTAGGCCAGCGAAAGCTGGGCGGTGCACTGGGGGTGAAAACCTCCGTGGGAAACCGGTCCGCCTTTAAAGGGACGGAGAGAGAGTCAGGACCAGCCCTGGCTTTCGGAGTGTGTGTACAAACAAGTTGTGTACGCTGGCCAGCGCGAGCTGGACGCCGGCTCATGAAGATAAATGTGATGTTCACAAGAACCAAGAAGAAGAGAGAAGGCAAGACCATGTGAAATCAGTAGCATGTATTGCGACAAACCAAGACATGCGTGGCGGGATACCAAAGGTCGCGCTCGAACCGGTCTTGGAGGCTAAATCCCAGCGGGTGTAGGAGGCTCCCACGTCGCGGTAACTGGCGGTTCGTAGTCGGCGGCGTCCCAAGGCTCCAACAACTCCCAGCACCGGTCGCTGTTCTTATCGAGCAGCTCCAACTGCTGGGGCAGGAGCGCTTCGACGAAGCGGTGCGGATGGGTGCTCCAGTTAGCACGAATCGGCTTGAGTTCGTCGAGCTCTGCCAACTGGTCCAGAATGGACATCTCGGTCACGGGGCCAACGATCCAAGAGCAAGGACGATCTGGGACGTACCAAAAGGCCCGTTCTCTCCAGATCAGGAGTGTGAGGCCGGCAGGCACATTGTCGCGCAACTTCACCAGCTCATAGTTTGGGAAGAAGCAGCTATGTGGCGGCGCCAACATCTGGGTGGAAACACCGGCGACGTGATCAAGCTGGCGCATCGTGGCGTCGGAGTAGTCGACCGTGCTGCTGTATCCCCGAGCCGGTCCCAAGGTGAACGGCAACTTCGTGGCAGGAAACACGCTCTGTGTCACCGGTGCAGACTTGGGTCGGCGAGGCACGGCCACACACTGTTTGGGCGCCTCCGCGTTCGTCCGGTGCAAGATTGGGCTTTGGTTGGGAGTGCGCGACCCACAGTGCGCCGGTTTCGGAGCCGTTAGCGACTTGAACTTCTTTGGAACCGGTGACGACTTGACTGAAGCGACCGGTTTGCCCGTCGGCGACTTCAGAAGCGACGGCTGCTTGCTGGTAGATGACGACCGGATGCCGAGTTTCGCAGCTTTCTCTTGGAGAGACGCGAGGGGGACCACTGCATCTTCCTCGTCGTCATCACCAGCACTCACCGAATTCTCGTCCTCCGGCTCTTCACTGTCGTCTGCCTGAGCGAGGTCCACCAGCTCTTGCTGGTCGTCGATACCGTCGCGCAAGGCTTCCTTGATGATGCGTTTCTTCTGACGCCCGTCGATTCGTCGCGCAATCGCTGAGTCCGAAGATATGAGCGCTGCTCGACGGTTCTTCGACAACCCACTCCCGCTTGGAGCCGAAACCGGTGATGGCATCAGTGGCTGAGCTTTCTTCTTTTGCGCGGCCTTCGTCGGTGTAAGGATTGTTGGCACCCGACCGGTAGGAGCCGCCTCAGACACGGAGTCTTCGAGTGGTTGGTAGTCGGGAAGTGTCTCCATCGCCGGTGCAGGAGCGTGAGGACGGTCGTCTTGGACGGTAGCCATCGTGAGCCAAGTGCCATCGGGCACGGCGTCAGCGTCCCCGGTCACTGCGGCGCGCAACAACCGGTAAAGCAGGTTGGCCTGCCTCGCCCTGCTCCTCCTCAGCTTCCTGGACCTTCTCGCGCAAAGCCCAGTTCACTTCGTTGAGGACACGGTTGCGTTTGTGAGACAACTCCAAGTCGTCACGAAGGTTTTTGAGTTCAAGACGAGCGTCGTCAAGGCCACGCTTGCTTGGCTCGAGCCGGCCCATGAAGCGTCTCGCAGATAGCTTGGCGGTCACCAGTTGACCGGACAGTTGCTCGGCCTCTGCCCGAGCCTCCGCGACTTCCTTTCACGCGACTTCGAACTTCCTGGCAAGCAGGCGCGAACGCGAGAGAGCGTCGAAGGAATGGACCAGCCCCATCAGAATTAAGTCTTCCACTTTGGCGGCGCGGCCACCGGGTGGAGAATCGCCTTGAAGCTCCTTGAAACCGGCGAGATTGGCGAGAGCATGAGCCAAGCGAGTGGTCCCCACAAGGGCGCGGGCAGTACGGTCAGCGCGCTCAAGGAAAGAGTCGGCGCCATACGTGCACTTGACATCGCTCCCGAGCCGCAAAACTGTGCCAATGTCGCCAAGAGCCCGCTCGAGGTTGCTAGCAGGAGGAGAGGTAATCGGATCGGAGCCCGAGGGTCGATCCAACGGCGATGAACCGGTCGTCGATGGCAGTCGGAACCGGTCCCGCAGGCAGCAGAACCAGTTTCTCGATCGGTTCATCGAGTCACGTAGGCGATGCCGAGTCGTGAGAGGCGCGGATGATTGTGGCCACGAGGGCCTCGTCACTAGGAGTCATAATGGCGCAGTCCATCGCGCCTGACCCGTCCAAGACGTCACGCAAGGCATGCTCCAGCTCCACGCGAGTCGCGTCCGTCGACCGCGCCTCATCGGGCCCGCGGTGCAAGACCTCAGTCAGTGCGTGGCGATTGAAGACCAGAGGAACGAAGACGCGGCCGTCCGCCGCCTTCTCGACGGCCTCCTCGTCGGCAGCATCTGCGCGGTCAGACACGCGCGGAGATCCAAGTGGCGGGGGCGCGTTGGGCGCAAAAGGAGCGTCGTCCTGCGCACCATGCGCAGGAGAGCCCGGTCGCGGAGAAGCAGGTGGTGTCGTTGGCGTCCCGGCGCCGCTGCTCTTTCGAAAGTGTCGCCCCGCGACAATTCTCAATCGAGAAAAGGGCGGTTGTGACGAAGCGCCTCAGAGAAATCGGACTGGAAGAATTCGCCCCCTCCCAGAGGGACCGGTTCCAGATAGGGGAAGATACGGTATTAGATTGATCCAATATTAATACTGACGGGCGGGCCCGGTCCGCCGGTACTGGTAG
>JAADVZ010000962.1:0-11478 GCA_023335925.1 Pythium phragmitis | reverse complement strand
GAATATTTTTTGGATTTTTGGGGGTCTCGTCCGGCACTATTAAATAGAAGACCGAACTGTAATCGGGGAAATCCGTTAGAAGAACCACAGGGCGCTAGTCTTGGCGAACTACAGCGATCATTTCGCAACAATGGTCAAGCACCGCAAGCTCTGGACGGAGGAAGACCTGGAGAAGGCGCTCCAGGCGCATGCCAACGGGATGGAGGTCCCTCGCATCCTCCTAAACAGCAGCGTCCCCGAGACAACGCTCCGCCGCAAGATTCACAAGCTTGCCGCCGATATCTCGGACATAAAGCCAGGACCAGCGCCTGTTCTCGGCAATCAGGCGGAGGATGACATCTGCGCGTGGGCGTTGGGCATGCAGCGTGACGGCTACCCGGTGTCGCGCGAATTGCTCATCGCCAAGGGCAAGGAAGTCTACGCATCTATCTTCGGCAAGATGCGTGCGGCTGGGACGATAGACCGCGTCTGGTGCGGTGGTCTTTTGCGCCGCTATCCCATTCTCACGACGAGTAACGCGCAGCATATCAAGCGCGTGCGAAACGAGATCTCTTCCCTCGGTGTGGTGGCTTTCTTTTGGCGTTGTGCGCGCGCCATCATTCTCTATGGTCTCGGTGCAGACCGCATCTTCAACATGGATGAGACGGGGTTCGTCCAGAACGCCAGTCCTGGAAGGTCGTTGCTATGAAGGGCTCAAGGAATGTCTGATCGCGCACCGTGGAGGCTAGCTTCCACTTGACGATGGTAGCTGCAGGTTCTGCGGCCGGTTTTCTTGTGCCGCCGCTATTTATCGTTCCAGACAAGCGACTGAGTCGAGACGTCATGGCGTCTTGTGGAATTCATGGTGCCAAGATTACGACCGCGGAGACCGGGTTCATGACGGCCGACATCATGGTATTGTGGATTGAGCATTTTGCCCGCTCTGTCCCGGCTGACATCCAACGACTTCTCATGCTTGTGCTCGACGGTGCTGGCAGCCACATGGATGAAGCCATCCACCAGGCGGCAGCTGAGTATGGCATTGTGTTGGTTCAGTTGCCGCCCAATGCAAGTCATCTCTTCCAGCCGTTGGATGTCGCAGTGTTCAAGGGTGTGAAGGCTGTGCTCAAGGACGCTATCTACCGTTATATGATCAGCACTGGCTTGACGTCCACCAGGAAGAAGGACGCTGTCATGCTGGCCTCTGAGGCGTGGAAGAAGGGAGTTCAAGCAACACCCGAGAATATGACGGCGGGATTCAAGGAGGCTGGCATTTGGCCGATCAACCTTGGCGCAATGCAAAGTCGGCATACCAAGTTCCGCAACAATAGCATCCCGCAAGACATGCCGGAGCCTGTATGGCTCGCTGTGCAAGAGGTCATTCGCTCCGAATTGCTCCTACTCCCGCCGAGGCCCAAGACAAAACAGCGCCGACGCAAGACTGTCGACGTCAAACGTCGCCTTCTCACGAACGACGACCTCAAGATGTCGGACGGGTAGGCCTCGATGGCTGCCGTGCGCCGGGGGACGCTTCAATCCGGAACCCCAAACCAGGCAAGACCACAAGGGATTCGCTTTGGGCACAGCAACCATGGTTGACCACTGTCCGCTATATTTTCAATGAACTGATTGATACAGAATATCTCCCCACGTTCCCATATGGTATTTTGTCCCGTCTGACCAAAAATCACCTCTATAGTGCGCTGTGATCGAAATACTGGACCTGCCAAATTCGACTGTGTCGAAAATCGGAAATTTCATGTTTCGGCTAAACAAGAAGAAGCAGCTTAGACTCTGTTAATGCACCATTAAAACAGCTTTCACTTCGTACCAGTCCTGACCCGAACTGTTAAAATGCCAGACAAAATCCTTAGGAATACGTTTTAGACCCATAGCCTGGTAAAATACTCGGTATACTGTATAGCCATGACCACAAGCAGACGACCTCTCCGAGGACAGCTGATGCGTCTTTGATCGTTAATATACGGCGAATACCCTAAACAACTGAAGGACCTATATATGGTTAACGCCGTATTATAGACCTGTTCTGTCTGTGGCCAATCAGACCATTTTTGCAAGATGTGGACACGGTGGCGCATCGCGCGACCGGCGGTGGGCCGCATTTCCTCGGCAAGCAGCACGGCGCTGCAGCGTCCAGCGTGGATACAAGTGCGTGAAACTGGTGCGGCTGGTCTTCCGCTCCATGAACGTGCCTTTTCGGCCACGAACGGATCCATACAAGCCGGGCAAACGCAAGAAGAAGGTGACTTCCACGTGCGAGCCCGCCGCAGTATTGGCGATTTCTCGCGTACGATCCGCAGCGCTCGCTCAGCCGAGGATCTCACGGCGATGTGGTCGATCCTCTCTCGGCACGAGCCCGTGGTCGTCGTGGACGGCGACGGGCTGCGGCCCGTGGGCTCGCTTGTGGAGCCGCTCGACGAGACGTCGCCGCGGGTCCAGATCCCCACCGACTCGTTCGCCGTGCGAATGGTGCCGGCCGCCGAAATGCTCTCGCTGGTGCGCCAGGGCAAGCGTAGCACCGTCGTCGAGATCTCGCCGCAGTGGAAGCCGCTGCCGACTGAGCCGGATACCGGTATCGATAGTACCGAGAACGCCAATTCTTCTCTCAAGGCGTTTGACACGGTCACCCCCACGGACGGCGTCGTGCTGGTGAGCGAGCTCTTTGTCGTGCGCAAGATCCTCGGTGCACTCTCGCGGATGGAGCGTCATGCCGATTTCACACAGTTCCTGGAGGAGTACGAGGCCGCGAGTCTGGTCGTTCGCTCGGGAAGCGAGGACGCGCTTGTCGAAGAACTCACGGCAGTAGGGGACCTCATGGATGCGCAGTACATCGTGTCCCTTGGGAAGTTGAGGGAATCCGCCAAGATGCTCGAGCGGTTCCAGCAGCAAGGCGGCGGAGACGTGAGCAGGATCCTCGGGTCCAGAGAGGCCCTCGCCAGTTTGCTGGAAGCCTGCATGATGGAACGAAACGGAGGCCTCGCGCGCCGCATCATGGACGATGCCCTCGATCGCTCAGCCCTTTTCACGCTCTATCCCATGCCGTTCACACGCGCGCTGAAGGCGTGTCTACGTGGGGAGACCAAGTCGCTTGAGGGGCTGCAGCACGCCACGCACATTTATCGCCGCATGGTCCACGAGGTCGGGTACATTCTCCTGCCGACCGAGTGGAGTTTGCTGTTCAACGCCTGCGTCTACCTGGGGCAAAAGGACCTCGCTATCGAGATCTTCCGTGGGTATCGTGCTCACGGCATAGCGCCGTTCCAGAAACGGTTCCAATTCGCGATACGCATGGCTTGCCGCCACGCGCAGTACGATGTGGCAGTCGAGATGGCGCACGCGTGGATCGAGATCGAAGCCCAGCACCAGCCGTTCCGCAAGCCCGTGTCGCGAGAAGACAAAGTCCGTCGGCGACGGCGCCGAGCAGACGAGGCCGAGTGTCTCAACAAGATCCTGTGGGAGATGCTCAAGCAGCACCCCACGCGCGAGCACATTGAGCAGGTGCTAGTCGCCATGCAGTCGGAAGGTTTCCACGCTGGTGCCCTCGTGATTCGTCGTGTCGTGACCCATTTCTTCGCAGCTGCCACAAGCGACGAGGACCAACTCGCCCCCGAGGCTGTGCTCTATCGGTTCTTTGAGTTTTGGGAACGCGTCCCCGACACGATCCAGCGCACCAGTTTCGTCTTGCATCTCGTGCTGGAGGAGTGCGCGTCGCGCGGCTGGACCGACCAATGCGAGCGCGTGCTTGAGTACGCGCTGGAGAATGAGCTCGAGCTCCCGCTCGAGAGTACGGTCAAGCTCATGGATCAATACGCAGCCCGGGGCCAGATTGACGACGCCATCAAACTCGGCCAGCTCGTGCTGCGGCCCAAAATGGAGAGAATCATCGCAGAGGCGGCGGCCAAGAACAAGCACAACAACAGGAAACAGACGAGGCAGATGAACCGCGGCGACCAGCCGCGCGTTTCGCTCCCGGACTCGTTCTTTGAGAGTCTGCTGCGGTGCTACTTGTTCCGTGAGCGCTTCGAGGATGTCATACTCGTGGACAATGTGTTCCGGCTCACGGCGCGTCGCAGTGGTAAGAACGCCGCGCTCGCGACGATCCTGCGGGACGCACGGGACATGGCAAACTAGCTTCTACCATGCCACAGCGGCATCGAGATAATGTGGTGCCCCGACGCAGTTCATCATGCCAGTACGGTCAATGGGGTTTTTCGAGTAATACAGCAAGAATGATTTCGCGCACGCTGGAAGTGGGAACTGATGGTCCAAGCAAACAGAAACAATCCAGAACGCCACAGAAGGGGACTAACACAATGATTCCATTACCAGCTTCCTATTGAGCATGAAGAAAACACACTGCAGAGGGACCAAGCCAACTGGAGCGTGATCAGTAACGATCGTCCGACGCGTTTCGGTACGATCCTCCTCCTCCGCTACCGCTGCCGTACATACCTGTGTTGGTGCTGCGGGTCCCCGACGGGTTTGACGGGCACGAGTCGTCGCCAGCGTAGTCGCGGTCCATCGAACTCGCCTTGGAACTGCCGCTGTACCCTTGCGACCCACAGCCTGCGTACGTGTCGTCGTCGCGGCTTTGTCCATAGGAACCGCCGCTGCGTCCAGCATTCGAACTGCCACTGCTACTGCCTCCAGCATACGAACTGCTTCCCGAGCCACTGTACGAGCCTCCGCTTCCAGCCGTGTATTCGCCACGGCCACTCGTGTACGAGTCATCACGGTTGCGATCGTAGCCGCGTGACGTCGAGCCGCTGTAGCTTCCTCCGCTGCGATCATCTTGCTGCTGCGAGCGATCCTGGTCCGACTTGCCGGTGCCCTTGATCAGCGACGATGTCATGCCGATGCCGTGGGCGATTGGGTTGTCGGTCAGGAAGCTGCCCGAACTCTGCTTGTTGCGGTCGTTGTCGTACTCGCGCGAGTCGTCGCGGCGGCCGTAGCTGCTGTCGTCGTCGCGCTTGTGGTGGCGGCCACTCGTGCCGGCGCCGTACGTGTCGTCGCGGTTCATTGGCGGTGGCGCGTCGTCCGGGCGGCGGTCGTTTTCCGATTGGTTGTTGCCCATTCGCGTGGGCAAGGCTCGGGGCTGTGTTGGGGGTGTTCGGAACAGCGCAGAACTGCGAATGACCTCTTGAAAACCTCGCCTTTGACTTACTGGGGACGTTTCCAACCGTGCGATGCCGACTTTGACTTTCCTGTCCCGACTTGAAGTTCTTCCTGTGGGACCGGGCAAAGTGGTTGAAGTTTTGACGTCGCAACTTCAATAGCAGAATGCCGTACGACTCGAGGTGAGGACAATAACCGTGGCAAAACTGATGCTGATGCCCATGCTGCTGTGCCTGCCGGATACTAGACAGACCCTCCCCTCTTCGCCCATTGTGTAACCCTCACTTTATCACTATTGTAGAGCTGTTTTCAAAAAATACACACACTTTCTTATCGGCTGTTCATCGGCTTGCACACTGCACACCAAGGCGGGAGTTGTCCAAGCCAACGTTCATACTTACTAGTATCGACAAACAGTGACAAAGGAACACCATGGTCTGGAAAATGTGTACGACCGCGCAAATGGACGACATCTAGCGACGACTCTTCATGCCGCTCATTCTGCTGGTCAACTACACGCTGCTGCTGTGCCTTCTCACGTTCTACATGGCAAGACGGAACAGGAAGCGTCTACTCGTTGTCCGCTTCGAACTGTGGCTGATCCGTACCAACGGGCTGGTGCTCGGTTTGCTGCTCGGATTCCTTGTCTGCCACAACGTACACTGCCCCCGGGCGAGAGCGGCTCAAGCATGCCTTGCAACGCGGTTGCGCCGACGGAGTCGTGTGGGCGACCGAGGCTCCACTGTCGACAGACGCTCTTTGAATCTTTGTCCGTGCGGTGACCCAAAGACACCCAGCTAGTGTAACTCGGCTCCACAGTGCGAGGGCCGACTCCCAGGACAAGCCGCTCACTTCCTCGAGTACTGCGAACGGTACCTGGTGGGTCGTATAGAGCACGTACAGGCACACTTCAAGCTTCCGGTTCTCCCACACGTCGCGCCACCCGCGCGAGGCAATGATGTAGTAATACCGAAACACGAAGATGAACGCGAGTGTGGTGTTCTCGCACACATTGGGCAGCATTCGCTCAAATTTCTCAGGGAGAACGTCCCCAACGATCACGTTTACGAGCGAAAGCACGACCAGTGAACAGTCAACGACGATGAGGACTTCAGCCACGTACGTGAGGATGATCACAGTTCGGAACTTGATCTTTCGGTTGAGGTCGTAGCCGATGATTGTGATCTGCAGCAGGAACGTGAGGCCGCAGCACGCCTCAGAGACATCGTTGAGGTGGCTAAAGGTGTGGTCGTCGGGATCAGCGAACGGGACGAGACAAGCGACACCGAGTGAGGCAACCGCGAAGAGCAAGCGTACGCGCCATTCGCTGCGTCTCACCCAGTAGAACGTGAGAAGGTACAGCAGCAGCATGTAGTTGATCAGCAGAATGAGCGGCATGAAGACCAGTCGCGAGATGGCGTCCAGTTGTGCGGTCGTAAACGTCGTCCAGCCCATGGTGTACCTTTGTCGCCACTTGGTGTGATGAGCGTGACCCCTGCTGCTAGAACGAACTGCCCAACTGGTAAGAAGAGGAAGAGATGGCGAACTGGCGTGATAAGAATACTCAATGGCCCAGCGGCACAACGAAGCTAATTTTGGGCGAGAGCAACTCCAGATCGCACGAAGAAAACGCCTCAAACTTATTGCTCTGCTGGTTGATTGGCTTGCTCCAACATCACTCCCGTGTTGTAGTGACCTTACACCAAGGATGACGTTCTGGACTGGAGAACACAACATTTTGAGTATATTCACCACGGCCCCCGACTGCTTTCGTCGTGCTTTCCCCTGATCTACTCATCATCGTCTTCAAAGTCGTAGTAGCTCCACGGCTCGAACGGGTCCTCCCAGTCTTCGAGTCCCTCTTCCTTGCTATACTGGTCCATCTCGTTGTCCGTGAGGAGACACGCATCGAGCGCCGCACGGATAGCCGCGATCTCGTTCTTGGCCTTGTCAAAGCGGCCGATAAACACAATCTCCTGGCCGCGGTCACCAAACTCGAGTGCCATAAGTAGCTCGTAGTTGGGCAGCGCCTTCATGTCACGGGTGCGGCGTTTCTCAGGGAACGCTTCGATCCACATGCCACCATTCGCCATCGTGCAGTAGAGACCGGCCTGCGACCACGTGCCGTAGTTCTTGGGCCGCGTGCCTAGCCAAAAGACGCCCTTGCTGCGTAGCAAATTCTTGAAGAGACCGTGCTGCTTGTTGTGAAGCCGCTCCCGCAGCGTCTCTTCGTCCAACGGCTGCGGGACCTCGTCCATCTCTTCGTCTCCTTCTTCATCATGCTCGTCCTCCAGATCGGTTTGTTCTTCTTCCTCTTCTTCCTCGTCGACGTGCTCGTCGTCCATGGGTGGCGGCGGCAAGTCGGGACTCTCGACGATCACAAACTCTTTCTGGATCAGCTCCCCGAGGCGCAGTGGATGGAACGGACGCCGCGCCGAATACAAGAACGAGCCAATGCCGTACTCTTCGGTTTCCGGTGTGTGCGGCACGGTGAGCGACTCGAGCCATCCCTCACGGGCCTGCGCTCGCTCAAAGCTGAACCGCTTGGTGCCCAGCAGCTGCTTGGGGTCCACTTTACCCTTGACGCTTGTGAGGATCTCCGCGTACGTGTTGAACTTGCGGATGACCTTTTCGATCTGCTGCAGCTCCGCGGGCGGTACGAGGTCCGTCTTGTTGAGCACAATGACATCGGCAAACTCGATTTGATCCACGAGCAAGTCCGTGAGCGTGCGCGTGTCCTGCTCGGGCAGCTCGTTCTTGTGTTCCTCAATCTGCGCGAGCATGCGGTGGTCCTCAAAGACCTCGAAAAAGTTACCAGCGTCGACGACTGTCACACACGTGTCGAGCTGGGCAATGTCCTTGAGCAACGGCAGCTTCTGTCCGTCGCTGCTCACGGCCGAGAACAGCTCATCCACTTGCATCGTGGGCAGGCCCTTGCTCTTCTTGTCCTTGGCCGTGTCGTGACCATGCGTGTGCTTGGGCTTCTTCGTCTCCCGGTCGTCGTCTTCCTCCATGGCACTTTGGGTTGCTTCTTCCTCGGGCAGCTCAAAGGCAAAGGTCTCGGCGACCTGCATGGGCTCACTGATCCCCGAGCTCTCGATCACAATGTAGTCGACCTCGCCGCCTTTCGCGATGCGCGCAATCTCTTCAAGCAGATCCACACGGAGCGTGCAGCAGATGCAGCCGTTCTCGAGTCGCACGAGCTGCTCTTCGCGCTTGAGCACGCCCGACTTGGCGACGAGGTCGGCGTCGATGTTGAGCTCGCCCATGTCGTTGACGATCACAGCGACACGCAGCTTGTGCGACTTGTTCTGCAGGATGTGCTGCAGCATGGTAGTCTTGCCGCTTCCGAGGAAACCCGACAGCAGCGTCACGGGGATCAGCTTCTTTGCCTTGGCGTCGGACGCGCTAGTCGCGGTGCCGCCCGACGCCGTCTTGGTTGGGCTCGTGGTCACTTGAGGCGCCATTTTCGATTGTGAAGGAAGCGGGAGGAAACCCTGTGGCACCACCAAGATCGCGTTGCAGCCACTCATTTATGGGCAGTGGTTCAATCTATTCATCGTTCGTAGAGCTTCCCTCTTGCTCTTGCCCAAGATCATTCACAGCGAGACAAGTCATCCCTCCTTTTTACCAACCACGCCGCCATCGGACAAGTCGTACTACTGGTATTTTCATAGTAACAGAGCGTCACTTAGGACTGGACCACCAATACGGCATGCGGGCAAGGGAGAGGAGGGAAAACTTCAACGTTGAGCGACTGCCGTCGGACAACACGGGCTTTCCGGCGGTGCCTGTACAGTGTGTAGCAGAGAACCCTGTGGTCACCATGCACACTATTATAGATAATACCCTTACATATCGTATGCTGTACGTTGTGTGAAATTCAGTGGAATTGGTCTTTGAAAACTGATAATACGGATAGAGAACATGCTATTTACGAATGCCATATTGAAAGTATTCATGATGGCTGCTCTCACCATAATATGGTGAGATATTATCTCCGACGACGGCTTGAACAGCGACGGGTCATCTCTACTCCGACGACGGGATCCGGCCAGTCCCGCCGTCGGATGAGAATTGACGTTATTACTCAAGTACTAGCATTTACTGCAGCACACCAGGATCCAAGAACAGCTGATCAGTTGTCCTCAGGGCGATCGTCGCGACAGCGCACCGGCACGAGCCATCGCGCGGACCAGCATGTCGTCGTCCACAGCCCCCCACACCTCGACGGCATTGGCACCGTCCAGGCGGATACGGTACGGGTTCCCTTCGTCCCAGATCTTGATGATCGTGCCAGCCTTGTACCCACCACGCACGCGCGCTTCGACGCGATCGCCCACGCTGAACCGCAGGGCACCGGCCTTGCAGTCCAGAAAGCCCTGTGTGAGCTGCTCGCGGTCGAGATCTTTCCCAATGAACACGAACCGCGACTCGCGCGTCTCGTCCAGCACCCATGGTGTAGTGAAGTTGCCGTCGAAAAGCATGTGGACGCCCTGGAACACAAAGCGCTGGTCCATGCCCATGACGTGGATGACGCCCTTGTAGCGCAGCAGGTCGTTGCCCTTGGTCACGAGAAGCTCCTGGATCCAGTCCTGCAGCTTGCCCAGGTTCACAGGCTCAGTCATCTTGAAGCCAACTGACGTGACGGACGTATCGTGCTCGTGGTCTGTATTCTCCAGAAAGTCGGGCTCCTTGACGAGGATCCGGTCGAGATCAAAGCCCTGGATGTTGAGCAGAGACTTCGGGTCTACTTTACACTGCTGGCACTGGACAATGTCGACCGTCTCGTTGATCTTCCGGATCTCTTTCGTGATGGTCAGAAGCTCTTCGTTGGAGACGAGATCAATCTTGTTGAGGAGCACACGATCCGCGAACGCGACTTGCTCGACGCTCTCGTTCTCAACGCCCTCGGGCTTGACCTCGAGCAGGTGCTGCAAAATGTGCTTGGCGTCCACGACCGTGATGATGCCGTCGAGCTTGCATCGCTGCGAGATCGTCTCGTCCACAAAGAACGTCTGCGCCACCGGCGCCGGATCGGCGAGCCCCGTCGTCTCGATGAGAATGCCTTCCAGCTGCCGGTCCTTCTTGAGGATCTCTTGGATGATGCGGATCAGATCACCGCGCACCGTGCAGCAGATGCAGCCATTGTTCATCTCGACAATGTCTTCCTCCGCATTGTACTTGCGCTGGCGAATGAGCGCGTCGTCGACGCCGACTTCGCCAAACTCGTTCTCGATGATCGCAAACTTCATGCCGTGCTGCTCGGTTAGAATGTGGTTGAGCAACGTCGTCTTGCCGCTGCCGAGAAAGCCCGTGAGGATCGTCACGGGGATCAACTTGGGCGGGGGCATGACACCGACTTTCATGCCTTCTTCGGCTGGGGACACTGTGGTGGGGTATTGGCGAGTTGGGAAATAACGCAATTGGGCGTGGGGCTGTAGTCAATGGGGGTGGAGCCTGCCGCCGTCGGAGCATATCACTGGCGGCTAGTCAGATTATCCGACGGCGTTGGTGGATGTTGAAGCTCTAATATAGTGCCACCATCGCAGCTCATCCTACGCGTACTAGAACAGCAGCCATTTTTGATGTACGATGCGAACAAGGAGCCCCAGATAGATAAGACCGGTTGTGTATGGGTCTCAGCGAAATGAGCCCACCTTTTTCCAGTAGTTCTTCCAATCTAAATATGGATCAGGCCCGCATTAGGGGTCGATCTGGGCACATTTGCAGACGTAGTCTCGGCCAATAACGTCGACACGACAAGCAACAAGCCTAGGTGGGCCATGAGCTGGACGACGTTTACGACCGCGCAGATGGACACCATCTCGCGGCGACTCTTCATGCCGCTCATGCTGCTGGTCAACTATACGCTTTTGCTCTTCCTGCTCATGTTCTACTGGTCGAGACGCCACCAAAACCGCGTGCGCTTGATGTTTGCTGTTGGCGCGCTGGGTGTCGCGTGTCTCGTCCCGTTCGCCGACCCCGACGACCACACCGTCAGTCATCTTAACGATGTCTCTGAGGCGTGCTGCGTGCTCACGTTCCTCGTGCAGATCACGATCATCGGCTACGACCTCAATCGAAAGATCAAGTTCCGAATGATCTTGGCCCTCACATACGCGGCTGAAGTGCTTATCGTAATCGACCTGGTGGTAATGCTGCTTTCGCTTGCAGACGCACTTCGTCCGGAATTTCTACCCGACGAATTCGAGGAAATTGTGCCCAATGTGTGCGAGAACATCACGCTCGCGTTCATTTTCGTGTTCCGCTACTACTTCATCATCCTCTCGCTCGGCTGGCGCGACGTGTGGGCGAACCGCAAGCTCGAGTTATGCTGGTATCTGCTTTTCGCCACCCACG
>JAADVZ010000961.1:0-11484 GCA_023335925.1 Pythium phragmitis | reverse complement strand
CGCATTACGGACCTGACGATTACAGTACCAATGGTCTCTGTTTCCTTTACGCTGCTTCCTCTGCTCGCTCTCACCCGTGCCGCCGCAGCGGCCGACCGCAAGTGCACGCCCGACTACAAGAAGGCGATTTTCTCGGGCGGCTCGACGTTCCGCTCGGACGCCACCAAGGCCGACTGTGCGCAGGCGTGTGTGAACGACGCGAGCTGCGTCGGGTTTACGTTCCAGGACACCAACGGTTCCAAGAGCTGCTCCCTTTTCAACCGCATTGACAGCGAGACGTACACGCCCAGTGCCGACGCCTCGACCGTCTCAGCGCGCTGCATGGCGACAGCTGACCTGCGGCTGCTGCTGCTTCCGACGGAAAAGGCCGACTACCCGGGACTTGATGTGGGCAACGCGCCCGCCGCGAACCCAACCGCCTGCAGTCACTTGTGCCAGGATACGTCGGGCTGCTTTGCCTACTCGTGGAGCGGCTACAACGGGGGCACGTGCTGGATGAAAGCCGGCAAGCCCGACAAGATCGCGTCTGTCACTGACGGATCAGTGGTCTCGGGCCAAGTGTACGCGTGTCAACGCCCGCGCATGGACGCCGACGCCACAGGTAGTGACATGGCATCGGTGCTGCGCGCGGACTGGCGCGACTGCTGCGACGTGTGCCGCCGCGCCAACGGCTGCGCGGGCTTTGCGTGGAACAACTTCAACGGCGGCACGTGCTGGCTAAAGAGCGCGGTCACGGGGTTCAAGAACAATGGCGGCGTGGTATCGGCCGTCTTGTAAAGCAAGGCTTGCTTAGTACAGTACCGTAGGACGTAAAAACCCAATAGAAGAACCACTCTATGGCACGACTGTCGTCCCAGCTCGATCATGAACCCCCCAGACAGTGTTATCCAGAAAAACCGACAAGGTGGCTCCACGAGTATTCAGATCCGGTTCGCACTCGCATTCGGCAAGTTGGACAACAAAACCGCCAAGCGCTGCTCGTGGATTTTCGCCATCGCTTCCATGCGCCGCTCGTAGACGTGCGCCTGGGCCGCGATACGCTCCTCAAGCTCCTTGTTCGCGGCCATCAAGACTTGAGCATTCTCACGGTTCAGCTCAGCCACTTGGCGCTTCAGCGCGAGGTTCTCTTCATGAAGCAACGCAACTTCCTCTACCAACGTAACTTCAGTTGGCTCCCAGCGGAGGTCCACCAACTCGTCAAACTCGTCCGTGCTCATTTCAAGCTGTTTCTGGAACGTCAGCTTGGCTGTGAGTTCTTCTACTTGCTGTCGGAACGCAGCAGCTTCTGTCTCGAGACTGTCAACTTCCGCGGCAAGATCTTCCACTCGGTGATGATGCTTCTTGCCGTCGTCTTCATTGGTAGCTGAAGACTCCTCCGGTGACGCCGCGCTGCTTGCACTCGATAGCGGTGCCGACTCAGCCAGACGTTCTTGCGATGTCGGCGCGGAGCGAGGCGGAGGCATGATGCGGGGAAGTGTTGGGGGTAGTAGCGAAGACGTGTTGTCTACAACTGCTCCTTGGAATATGGCACTCTAGAGACTCTGACCATGGATTTTTGCGACGCGGCGACTGTTTCTGGGTTACGGATTGATGGCATGATGGGCTTTGAAGGATTGGTGACACGATGAGCTCTCTCACTCGCGCATTTCTCTCTGAGGCTTCCTGATATCAGTAGCATACATGACTATCGCGCACATACAAAGTGAACTTGGGTGCTTCCCATGTACTAAACACTTGATCGGATTATGGCCATGTTGAATACGGGGAGAGAACGTGATCGTAGCGACTCGACCAGCCCCAGTCACTGTGTTTAGTTCTTGGTCTCAAACGCGACCTTGATGTGGGCCTGCTCGGCCTGCGTCACGATCTCGGCGATCTTGACGGCCTTTTGCGCGGCGCCATCGAGATCGTCGTCGACAATCATCTTGAGCCCCGACGTCGCGATCAGCTCACGAGCCTTCTCGACGTTCGTGCCGGCGAGACGAATGATAATGGGCTTGGAGAGGCCGAGGTCCTTGGCGGCGGCAATGATGCCAGCAGCAATCACATCGCAGCGCATGATGCCACCGAAAATGTTGACCAAGATCGACTTGACCTGCTCGTCGGCGTTGAGGATCTCAAAGGCCTTCTTGACCTGCGACTCGGTCGCACCGCCGCCCACGTCCAAAAAGTTGGCCGGGCGACCGCCAAAGAGCGAGATGATATCCATCGTCGCCATGGCCAGACCGGCGCCGTTCACGAGGCAGCCAATGTTGCCATCGAGGCCAATGTAGTTGAGATCGTACTCGCTCGCCTCGACCTCGCGCGGGTCCTCCTGGCTCTTGTCGCGCTTGGCGAAAATGTCCTTGTGGCGGAAGCCGGCATTGTCGTCAAAGTTGAGCTTGGCGTCACACGCCATGATCTCACCGTCGGCAGTCTCGGCCAGCGGGTTGATTTCGCACAGCGTTGCGTCGACACCAATGAAGAGGTTGTACAGGTTGCGGATCATGGCCTCGAGCTTGGGCACGACCCCGTCCTCGGCGCCGAGGCTCGTGGCGAGGCGCTTGACCTGCGCGTCCGTGGGGCCCGTCGTGATGTCAATGGCTTCCTTGAAGATGAGCTCGGGCGTGGCCTCGGCCACGTCCTCGATCGAGGTACCACCCGCGGGCGACGCGACGATCACGGGGCCCTGCGACGCGCGGTCCATGAGGATCGAAAAGTACATTTCGCGACGCATGTAGACACGCTCGACGAGAAAGACCTTGGCCACTTCAATGCCCTTGGCGCCCGTCTGCTTGGTCACGAGCGTCTGGCCGAGCATCTTCTCGGCGATCTCACGGGCCTGCTCGGGGCTAACAAGGTACTCAGGGAGGTCAATAATGTAAATGCTGGAATCTTGCGGGTCAGATGGGCAATAAAGCACCTACCGCGTGCACATGTGGACACCGCCCTTGAAGCCGTTGGTAAAGTGGCCGAGACCGCGGCCGCCCGTGAGCGCCTGCGCCTTGATCACAACGTCCACACCCTCTATATCGTTTCCCCATGTATAAACAATCCCCACGGTCAGATTCGCCTCATGCGTAGTACAGTACTCGTCTCGTATACGTACGACGCGAGCCGCGGATCGCGTTGAAGGCGGCCTCGGCCTCTTCGGGCGTCGTGGCCGGGATGCCGCGCGGCGTGACGACGCCAAAGGTCTTCATGATCTCGAGCGACTGGAACTCGTGGAGGTTGAGGCGGCGCAGCTGCTGGCGCTGCGGCGCCGGCATCGCGAGCAGCGACGCGGCCGTGCGGTTGCGGACAATGCGGCCAAACATACTGGAGAGGACATAGAGGGGATTAGCATATAGAGGAGGGCGGCGTGGAGGCGGAGCGCATGGAGGAGGGGAGCGTACGTGGGGAGCAAGCTTCGTCGGTTCGCAGATGGGGAGGACGTGAGGCTGACGCAGGATGAGATCCTCCCGCTCACACAAGGCCACAGATCGCCGGTCGAAATTATCCCATACAAATATATGATCAGAAGGGAACAGACTGTTTCCAGTGTTGCGGAATTTTGTGATTGTATGGGAGCGCAGTAAAAGCAGACAAGCTAGCTGTATATAAACAGTCTACTAGACAATATTATTATTGGCTGAAATTTGTCTACTTGAACCTGACTACGTGCGCGTATTGGTTGAAAAAATATCTTTTTGGACTCAGCCGACGTATCAGATTTGTTCTTCCTGATCCAGCTACGCAAATCTGATTACATCGAAAAAGAAGCATGAAACTGGGCTGTGATTATCACTCTTCTGCAAGATCGCCATGGCGTTCGACGGCGCGCTCGCCGTGCTGCTCGCGGCCAAGTACTGCCGCACGTTCCCTCTCTTCCAGTGGCGCGAGGAGGCGCTGCCGGCGATCGGCCAGCGGCGCGATAAGTTTTCGTTCCGCGTCGATCTCGCGAATCTGCTGCAAGACCGCTGTGGCGAAATGTTGATGACGTTGTTCCCCGCGTCGCTCAGCTTTGTCGACTTCCAGAAGGACCACGACGCGCTCTACCATCTCAAAGCATTGCTGGTCACGCTCAAGCACCCGTATATCCTACCAGTGGTCGAGATCTACTACTCCAAAGAGAAGCGCGCGCTTTTGGTTGTGCAGCCGTTCATGCAGCAGGGCAGTCTAAGGGACCGCATTCACAGTCGCGCGTGTCCCACACGATCGTTTGAGGAAAAGTATCAACGCGATCGCGCGGTGCGGCTCCCCGTGGAGGAGATCGCCAGGTTTGCGCGCCAGATCCTCGAGGCGCTCAGAGCATTGCGGTCCAAGGGCATCGTGTGCGACCATCTCAGCACGGGCAATATCGTCATAGACGACCAGGAGAACGCGCACATTGCCGAGATCTATACGCCGCTGCTGGCGATCGACCGCCACCGCCACATCCGCGAGCTCACCGTGCCGCTCGAGGCCGCCAACGTCGATATTGATATCTTGCTGTTTGGCCACGTGCTGTACGAGATGGCGACCGGCGCGACGCTCACGGCGCCCGCACCCGACGACGCCGTGCTGGAGCAGTTGCCACCAGAGATCGCTGACGTGGTCGACTGGATTTTCTACCCTGATTCATCGGCGAAAAAGGAGGATATCGACAGTAATAGTACTTTCGGCGAAGGCAGTATTACTACTTCCAACGACGACGACGACGCCGAGTCCGTGTCCACCCGCACCAGCACCAGTCGGAAAGGCGGCGTCGTCTTCCACACTGACCTCGACGAGCTGCTTGGCTTCCCACTGTTTGCAGACGCCGACGTGCCACCCATCGACTCGCTCTTCTCTGGGTTCCGTCTCGACTCGTCGATGAAAACCACCGTGCGGCGCAGCATGCGCGTGAACGCGAGCCGCAACCACGCGTACGTCGTGCAGTACAAGGACGCCATGGCGCTGGTGCGCGCCAAGCAACGCGCCGAGCGGCGCGTGTACGACGAAAAGGAAAAGAATGACAAGCGCGCGCAGCACCAGCTCCTGGTCTCCCGGGGCGTCGCAGACGAGTCGGCGACAATGGGGGGACCAGCGCGGCGCAAGAGCTATCGCGCCCATCGATTCAAGGCGCCGCTCATGCGGCAGGCATCGTCAGCTTCCTCCTCAACATCGGCGTAGCGAACGAGAAGCCCTAGATATGCATCCATGAAAGCCATGCAAGTACATTGGTGCATTTGCGATTAGTTTCCTGTTGTTGAAGATCACTCGAACGGCATGTCCAGACCTGCCAAATATGCGAATGTACAGTCGCAACTCCACTGCCTTGTCACTAGTCCCTATCCTTCAATTATCACTGAAGAACTATCGAGCCATCAATCTTTACGTAGAGGAAACCAGAAACAAGCGGCGCGTGGCCGGAGTGTCCAACGTACCATTTCGCAATTTGCTCCGCCCCGAGTACTCGGCTACACCACTTCGCTCCGCCACAGCCAACGGTTCCGCGCACGATGCCTCCGTAGCACTCCGCGCCAACATCGCAAGAACGCTTCGTCGACTCGGCACTGCTATCGAATGCTAGCAGCTCGGCGTCGCCGGAGGAGTTTTCAGCGATCGACAAGCGGCAGATGTATGTGAAAGTGCTCACGAAGAAGTCGCGTTTCCAACGCGAAAATGCCGAGCTTCATCGCCGAGTGGACAATTTAACCGCGGAAGCTGCCGGTCTCAAGATGGACATTGCCGAGTTTCAGCGGCAGGCGAAAGTCCACGCGGCGGAAGCTGCCACGATTGGTCAGCAAGTGGAAGAACTCACAGCCAAGCTGGCGTCTCAGACTAAATTCGAAATGAGCGAGGTGGAATTTGGCGAGTTGGTAGGTATAGGCTTGGAGGTGAATGATGTTACGTTAGCAAAGGAAGTTGTGTTGCTTCGCGACGAAAACACAGCGCTGAAGCAGCAAGTGGCCGAGTTGAAGCATGAAGTGGGTACGCTGAAGGGTGACATCCAAGCCCTCATGGCCGCGAACAAGGAGCTGATAACTGCGAACAAGGAACTCGAGCGGCGCATGGCGGCCAAGACGGACGCCTACGAGTGGCGCGTGGGAGCGAAGGTGAAACTACACAATGAGCCCATGGCACAGACAGTGGAAACTATGGGAGAAAATTATCGACAGCACATGGCGGTCACGGCGAAGAAACACGGGCACGAAGTGGCCGAGCTGAAACGCCAAGTGAATACGCTGATAGCTGACAATGAGGTTCTGAAGGCTGCGAACACGGAGCACGAGCAGCGCATGGCGACTATGGCAGAAGAGCACGAGCACGATGTGGCCGAGCTGAAGCACGTAGTGAATACGTTGAAGGAGATATGGGCGGCTATTGAGGCCCATTTCCCGAATGCGAGAGCGAACGTCCAGAGCTGAGGACTCGTGGAGTCAGCCACCTTGTAGGTTTTTCAGCATAACGTTACAATCACTATGAACTTTTGTCCATACAGTCCTTGGGATTTACTATCGAGCATTAATCTAGAGTGGTAAACCCCCGTACATAGTAGAATCCCAGACCGACGACTATTCTAAGCATTCAATCCTGAAAATGACTTTGATCTCATTTCCGATCCTCAGAGTGACCACAGAGAGAGGCGGAATGTTCACTTTCGTCGTCGTTTGCGCACAATTGATCGCTTTTGAAGCTCGCTTCGGTTCCATTCCAGCAGTCATGACAGCATCTCGACGCGCACAACTACAAGTTGTGGTTTTTTTCGCCAGATAGTACGACTGTAACACTGCCGCAAGCCTGAGATGACTGTGCGCGACGCAGACCGGCATCAAGGCCAACGTGCGAGACAAGAACTATAACAATGCTGAGTCGGTGCTCATAATGGCCATACGCCAATCGGAATAAAGTTGACTTGTGTGTGTATTGAGTGAGATACGGGTGAGAAGCTTTGGTGGTCAAGCATTCGACTGATACCAGAAAGCCTTACGGGAAAAGAGAGACTTATCATCCATCTCACCTGAGAAACCAAAAGATCTCATTCCTCGGGGGAGCGATAGTCTCACTTGGCCTCTTGCTTCTTGCCCATGGTGCTGACTATCCACTCCATGCCCTCTTGGAGTCCCTCGCCCGTCTTGGCCGAGCACGCCTGGATGTGCCACGTACGGTCGCGAATCGTCGAGAGGTTGAGCGCCGTCGAGATGTCGGATGCCGGCAGTGCGTTGAGCAGGTCCTGCTTGTTGGCAAACACCAAGATGGGCACGTTCGCGAGCTTGTCTTCCTCCAAGAGCGTGACGAGCTCCAGACCCGTCTCCTCGAGACGGCGCTTGTCGGCACTGTCAATCACGTAGATCTAAACAAGCACCGCCACAGTCAGATACAAGTGCGTTTACAACAGAGCGTAGATGCGTGCGTACCAGCGCGTCGGTCTGCTCGTAATAGTTGCGCCAGTACGGGCGAATGGTCTTCTGGCCGCCAATATCCCACATGTTTAGCTTGAAGCCGTCGACCTGGAGGCTCTTGACGTTGAAGCCCTGCGTGGGCATGATATGCGAGATGTCTTCTTCCGAGAGCTTCTTGAGGATCGTGGTCTTGCCGCCATTATCGAGCCCGAGCACAAGAATGCGCGCCTCGCTGTCGTCCTTCTTGAGCTTGCGGAGCAGGTTCAAGAGGCCCATTGGTCACGTCGGAAGCGGGAAAACGAAGGCGAGCGGCTGCAGTAGGAGTTTTTGATAATAAAACCAACCGACGGATGCCATCGCCAAGCGCTTGGCCGCGAGCCGTCGCGACAGTGGCGTCGCTTTCCGGCCCGTTTCATTCTTGTCTCCCCGAAAGGTCGCTTCGCTTTTTGGAGGGAACTGAAACCCCACTCCTATTAGAAATGATAGAGTGAAGTACACTAAGTTCTCTTAGATACATTAAATAATGTGGTCAACATGGATTCAGGCATTTTTTTTCCTAGATATGTGTGGCTTACGTAAATCGATAACGACTGGTTAGTGGGAGCTCTCCATTTCTGATGAGATCAACACGGACGGGAATGCTCATTTCCGTTTTTCTCCTGCCATGGAGAACTGAGCTGTGTATATATATATGTTAGTATACTCTTTACGAGACTCGCGGGATGTTCGCAAAATTATACCAAGATCTGCTCTGAATCATCTTGAGGAAATCCCCTCGGTAACACGAGGGAGCACTGCACTGATGAGTCTCAAAACCACGCGAATGGAGGAATGTTTCGCAATGTACATTGTGTGGGGTGAATAGGTAGCGGAGAGAAAGAGATACAAAATACAAATAGAAAGCGCATCACACGACACCTAGACAGACAAGAAGAAGACTCTGGTCTTCCTATAGGCGAGGTCGCACAGCCTAGACCGCGAGCGGCGCGGTCGGCGCGGCTTCCGAAACAGAGGTCACGTCCGTCTCAATGACCGACTCTGTAGCCTCGGTCTGGACCACAAGGTTCTCGACCACGTCGGCCACCTCGACCGCCGTGGCCTCGGCCTGAGGCGCGTCCGTCTGAGAGGTTTCCTCGACTGGCGTAATCGGCTCGGTCGCGTCCTCGTGGACAACGGCGACCGCCATGGGCGGCGACGCTGACGTCTCGTTCACTGTACTCAGGTAGTGCGACAAGTCCAAACTCTCGAGCTCCCTATCGAGCGACTCGTCGTTCGTCTGGATCGTCGAGACTGTGAGCACGGGCGACGCAAAGTGGACCGACAGCGACTGGCGCGCGCGCGTGTGGACGCTCTCGCGCGGCGGCGGGCAGTCGCTCGACCACGACCGCACGCGCACGGGCGTCGGCGACGACGGCTCCATGAGACTCACGGCCTTGCCCAGCACGTGCTTGTCCTTGCGGTCGGCCGACGGGGGCGGCGACGCCGCACGCAGCGGTGGCGAGTCGAGCAACGGGTTCTCTGGGAACGAGCCGTCGCTCGAGCTACCGTCGCTATCGCCGTCCTCACGCTCGTTCTCGTGGGCGTCCTGGTTATCGACGAGCACGCTCGCGCCGCAGTCGCTCTGGCTCGCGCTGCTGGCCAGCGTATAGTCGACGACCGCCGAGGCGCTCTGCTTGGAGCAGCTCGCGAGCAGCGTCTGGATGAGCTTTTGCTTTTGCGCAAACGTGCGGATCTCTTCTTCGACCAGGAGCCGCTCGTGCTGAAACTGCTTCTTGGCTTCCTTGCGGCGCCGCACCGTCTTGCAGAGCGCACGGTAGAGAGCTTCTTCGCGCTTGGTCTCTTCTTTCACGACGTGGAGCTCGTCGTAGAGCGTCTCGACGATCGCACCGTTGCCCAGCAGCTGCGCGTGCTCCAAGTCGTCTTCGATTTCCGAGAGCTGCTCGCGCCGCTCGCGCTGGTGCGAAATGTTCTCCATGACGTCGGCCTTGAGCGACTCGATCTCTTCGCTAATGGCGCCAATGCGCTTGAGCACGCGCTCGTGCTTGCGCGCGAGCAGCTCACCGACCTGCTTGGTCGTGAACGCGACGCATTTCAGTGCCTTGGTCGCCTGCTTGGCCGCGTCCGCGAGGTTGCCTGTGATGGAGTTTCGGGACGTCGGAGACGACACTGCGGCCACTGGGAGCGCGTCCAACTGGTCTGCAACAAGCGCCATCGTGGGAGGAGAGAGGAGACAGAGGGAGGAAGGGGCGGCTTGCGTGGTACTCGGTGGAATGGAATGTGAAGAGAGCCTTGCTGGACGCCCGGTCCATTCTCCTCCTTCTTCTTGCAGTACCGGCAGAGGCGGGCGCGTGACGAGCACGCGCGCCGAGAGCGGAGTCGCGTCTCTCGCGCACGAGGGGGTTTAAGAACCCACCGGGCGTTTGACGCGTTTCCTAAACCGACGAGCCGGTCGGTTTGACAGTCCGCATTTCTGGACGAGGGAGCGCATCTACGTCGCCAAACGCTGCGGACGCGGCTGGATTCCCAGCGGATGTCTCTCCGGACACTGGACGGTTCGCATCTATTGCACCAACAGCGTAAGCGCCTGGCTGGCGGGCCAATCGCGTCCGTCGTGTGAGACCGTCGTCTTTAACGCGGCGGCGTCAAAGACGCGCATTCGGCATTCCAAGAGCTCCGGTCCCGGATGCGAATTTAGCTTGTCCCGAATGGTCCGAATTGGATAGTTTAGATACGGGATACATCCAGATCAAGTCCACATAATCCATTTGGACGATTCATGTGGACGTCGATATTGTCTACATCAAAGCAGGCATGGTGTCAGCAACGTGTCAGCAACGCAATTAACGGACCAACCCACGGACGACTGAACTACTCACACCACAGTGACGTGACCTCGACACCCACTATACACTCATGGCACCATGACCCATACGCATCCCTCCAGGGTCAGTACACGGTTCGGCGCCTTCAGCAGTTGGTCCACCATGCACAGACAACGAGTCTGTTTGCTGTCAGGGCGATCGCAGACCTCACTTCGTTGCCGTGTATCGGACTCGTGATGTTGACCGATAAGGTTCCGCTCAGCCCACGGGCACAAGGTCATACAGACACTGACGTACTAGACCTGCGTCTTCTTGACCATGCGGATTATTACGCTCACGGGCCCGAATCAAATCAACTGTGCGATCGTATCGTTACGCCCAATGGATGGTAGAAGGGTGATGATGATGAATTGAGTACCATTGAACGTCTCTGTTAGAGTCCTACAGCCGCCAGGGGCCGGTTTTACTGTGCTACGCGAGCCAAGTATTGAGCTTACCAGTGGGCAAAGTCCGAGTGGAGATGCCGCGCGAGGTTTGCGTGTTCCGCTCGGGTAGTGGGGTGGTGTACTTGGCTGCTGGCTTTCGAGTTCATTGCTGCATTCGCAGCTGCATCCGCCATCTTGTTAAAAGCGTGCAGGTGGTGTGTCCATTGTCGCACGCCGATCATATCGCCTAGTCGTCTGGCCTCCGCGTAGTGCTGGCGGAGACGATGGATGGTAGAAGGGGCTCTACCCGCGAGTCTTGTGCAAAGAGTTGAACACTGCGTCGGGCATCCGTCGCGATGTTTGAGGAGGCACGCGGCGAGCGGGCAGCGGCATGCGAGCTCATCGAGGAGCACGAGAGTGCTGTCTCTGACGACAACAAGAGGAGACCAGCCGTGCGGGAGGGAAACTCGGAGACCAGTTAGAAGGCCGACATATCCAGCTTCATTGTTGGTCGTCATGCCCATCCGCCTATACGAATTACACCGTTGCAAAAACACTGTCCACACCGTAGATAGACCGAGCGAACATTCATAGTATTAACACATCTTCGTTATCTTTGCTGCGCGGGACTAGAGGCGGTATCGCCGGTACTCTGGCGAGTTCTCCCCCCGCTACCTACTTTATGCTAGCAAGCGCATCGTCGCGATGCCAATGCTGTCACGGACAGGCGGAACTACTCAACCGCATCCACAATGTCCTGGCACACGAGTAACCAACACGAGCGTCAACGTACGATTCTATCTTGGTATTACCAGTAGTCTAACAAGCAAGGATTATGCATACTTCGAAGCCCTAATGGGGTCGTATTCGGTTGAGCTGTGCAGAATACTACTACTGAAGAATTATTGTATT
>JAADVZ010000960.1:0-11569 GCA_023335925.1 Pythium phragmitis | reverse complement strand
TTGTGTGTTGGGTCTTGTGAAGAGCTCAGCAAATTGGAGAATGAATGGTTTCATGAGGTGCGTGGGTGACCTGCAGGTGCAGGGCGGTTCGTGGCAGACTCTTACCGGAGGCTGGCTTGCTTGCCCAGTACCGGTACTGTACGTGGCTGGCCGCTTCTAAGATACCATCGTCTGCAGACTGGATGGTGGCCAGTGTCTCATTTTCAGTGCTGGTGCCTGTTCTCCAACCAGCCACAAAGTGGGATCCATCCATATCCATTACTGTTCGTAGGACCGGTTCCGATGAGACAGATGGTGGGACTTTGTGGTCTGTAGCAAAGTGTGTCCAGGTGAGACAGTACCGTTTATGTTCGTTCTGTCCAGGTTGTGTCACATGCACAGTAGATGGGGCGTGGGGCGGCCCCTACGACCGTGGAAATCGATTCACTCAGTCGACTATCGAGTAGGTCGACAGGTTACCCGCCCGACCTATGGACGTTTTGTTCAGAGACCGCTGTTGGTTTACGAGAGTGATATATATACACAGACGACTGATAGAAAAATACAGGAACAAGAAGGAACCCACAGAAATCGGGTGAAACACAGAAAAGAAGGGGGAAACTACAGACGGTAGAGGGCGAATGGCGCTACGGTTTTCCTGATTGGATAGAGAGCTTATAGTATTGTGTCTTTTGGACAAAATGCGTAACGCATAATCGCATCATGCGATTACGCATCACATTTATCATGTAGCCATGTTCATCATGTAGCCATACGATTGGGCGAGATTAGGTCGTGGTGTCTGATCCCATGAATCCCGCGCGCCCGATCCCATCTCTAACGGCCCGCTATGCATGCAAGGCGTGGCTCAAATTGCAGCAGGCGACTCCGAAACTTGGGCTGAACCCAACAAGTAAAATTTCAACCAATCACAGATCGTCGGTGATTGTGGGGAAGTGAGTCATCCCCACCTAACACCGACACCTGGACTGCTCTGTCTGTTCAAGTGTCTACAACCAATCCACCCCATCAGCTGTCTGTAAACCGAGGGAGGTTCGTGTTCGACCTTGAACGCGAACGCGGCGTTGATGGAGGACGAGGTGGTGTCGGAGTCGCTGTCAGCGGCCCTGACGATTGCGACGGAAGACGAGCAATCGGCGTACGGTATCACCGTGGCGACCGCAGTCGCCCACTTAATCAGCACGCGGCGCGTGAACGAGCATCGCGCGCTGAGGATCGCGCATCGAGCCGATGCGACGAGTGCAAATGCGCGATCGGGGGCATGGTGCTACCGGACGTGTGTGGATGCCCGTGTCACTGCAAGTGCTGCTGCCTGCCACTCTTTCACTGTTTGAAGAAGTGTATGTGCGAGTGTACCTGCCATTACATCGCCAGCTCCAACGAGGAGGAGGATAACCAGGACGAAGCCGGAGCAGGAGCGGTCGCCACCTCAACATCGGAGGTGTCGATCACGTTGGGTCAAGAGTCGCCTGGCCGCGCCGAGACCGACGCGAAGGACGAAACGGACAGCGTCACGGAGAGGTCAACAGCGATCGGACGAGCTGGAGGACGTACGATCTGGAGACGCAGGTGAGGAAGGCTGATCGGGAACCACCGCATGTGGTGGCCAGATGGCAGGATCGAGAGGCGAGCACGCGGATGCCAATGACGCGATGGAGGGGACGGCGCCGTTGTGGCCGAACATCGATCAGCTGACGGCTGCCCAATTAACGGAGCTTTTGGGCCACCAGTTGACGCGTGAAGGTGAGCAAGTCGACCTCAATTGCAGGCGGTACTACAAGCCCTCGTCACGGTTAATTACCAAGACGCTTCGAAAGGAGCTCGCAATGAGAGAAGCCCCAACGGTCATCTCCCAACCCTCACAGCGAAAGAAATGGATCTGCTCTACGGGTACGTCCGCGTGCTGCATAACCAGGCAAAGAAATCGCCCGCGCGGATCAACCTCGACCTGCGTGATGTAGCGATCGCAGCGGTGCGATCGACGTGGACACTGGAGCGCATCATCGACCAACGAGAAACGGCGGCAAAGCTTCCGCGTGAGCCGCCCACAAACGTGTGGACGCATCGCGATCCGGTCTCGCTGACGGACAACACACCTACGGTCTCTCTATGCTTCCGCTTCCATGAAACGCATTACTCCGCCGAAGCATCCAACGTCTTCAAGCAATCTGCATGCAAGAACACGCCTTCGCGACCGCTACCCGTGAGCTGGCGTGGGACGAGTGGAACATCCCATGGGCATGATAGCCGGGAAAATCATCGCCACCGCGTTACCACAATTTCTCAAGCGCATTTGTACCATCATGCAATTGATATGGATTCATGATGAGATTGTCCAACGCACGGAAGGAGAGCTCTGGGTCATGAAGGTGCACAATTCAATCAGACGACGCGACATCCGTCAGAGCGCCAAGCACCAGCAATGAGACGACTGCCGGCTCGAGTTCATGCTGTCGAAGGTCAAGGCTGTTGCGTATAACAAAGACATGCACTCCATCCACCTCTTCTTCTACACGAAGAGCGATGCGGAGCAATTCGACGGCAGCAAAATCCCGTTCCGGACGTCGAAGCTGCAGCTTCAGTGCGCCTTGAAGGTTAGCGACCGAGAGAACACGAGAATACTCCTTGTCGAATGGCGCCGTTGCTTGGTTGGTCCGCAGCCGCATCTCGTCGTTCTTAATGGTGAAGTACTCAGCCTTGATCACACCGACCTCTTCGTGGATGCTCGTAATGCTATACACGATAGCGTTGATTGAAGTCGTACCGAGCCACTTGTCGCTGGCAATCTCTAGAAGCGTGTGAACATTGGTCACGTCGTAGGTTGCGTGGGCAGTACCAAGTGGCATTTCGCCAACAGCTGAGACGGCATTCGTAATAAACGCCTGTTCAGGAACCATTTTGTGAGTTACACATCGCAAACGGCACATTCATGCTTCTACTCACCTTGTCGAAGCTGTCGCTGATCTCGTTGAGTGGGGGTGGGATCGCGAGGCTTTCTTGAACGTCAATTCGCTTGAGCCACTCCCCAGTTCGGATGACAGAGTGGATGCACTCGATTGCTTCATGAAAAGCATCCATCGTTCGTAGCTGGGCCACGCTGAGACACCCTTTTCCATCTCCCACAATGATGACATAATCGTCGTACTCGCCATTCGAATAGTTGTCCGCGTCGACAGGGAGATCGTCCACGTCGCTACGGGTGCGTTCCTGCTGGTCTTGATCGAGCACGAAATGCACAGTTGTGTAGTCGGGTACGACTTATTCGGGCAGCTTTTTCCGCAATACAGAGTCGGTATGTGTGCGCTCAATTGGCACCCCGCAAATCTATAAAACGACACGACACGAGATTGGTGAGCTGTCTGGAATGGCAGCAGCAGGAAAGGCAACAGTGAAGATTCGACTGGGTCCATGCGTGGTGTATGAAGTTGAAGTCAGGGTGGGGTAATGCGAAGCACAGTCCATGATCATCCTCGGAACGGACTTCATGGTTAAGGCGGGGCTACGCATCGATCTGCTATGTCAGGAATGTGCTTTGCCCGAGGAAGAACCTGTGAGTATGCTGGCGCGCGAGCAACTGGCCGACGCGCAGCGACCCAGGCTTGAAGAGAAAGTGGGTAATGCCAAGGACATACCGATCCGTTTCGTTCTCAGCAACGTCCCAGCCGTGGCATGATTGGGCGACTCGTTCCCGGAGATTTTCACTTTGGATGGTGTCGATCCGACTGGTGTCAACCAATATGCGCTGGCGGAAGAAGTGTTCATTCACGAGGGAGTGGAGATGTCGGTCGAAGATATGCAGAACCAACTCGCTCTCATTCCTGAGTTCTCGGAATAACCGGCAGCGGAGGTGGACCTGTCAACAGCGGACATCGGTGAGGAAGAGAACACGCGGGAGGAGCTCGAGAAGTTGCGAGGAATGCTCAAGGAAGGTCAGTTTTGCAGTTCCGGCAATGCTCTACCACCGCCTGCCAAGGGCGTGGTATGCGATATCGAAGTGGAAGGTGACAAAGTGGTGAACGAACGTGCGCGAAGACTCCCACCACACATTCTTGGTCGGCTGTACGAGTTGCTGCGCGGTCTGCTCCGTGCTGGGTTAGCAAGACACTCGATCTCGAAGTGGGCGTCGCCGATTGTGGTGGTCTTAAAGAAGAACGGCATCGACATCCGCCTATGCGTCGACTACAGGCGTGTCAATCGGCTAACGAGACTCTTGATTTACTCCATGCCGTTTATAGAAGATTTACTCGACGGGTTCCACTCAGTGAGTGGATGTGCTCACTGGACAACGCCAGTGGTTTCTGGGCCGTGCCGTTGACCAAGCGAGCTCGGCTTATCACCGCGTTCATTTTTCCACTCGGACACTTTGAATGGCTTCGGATGCCGCAAGGGTTCAAGAATGCCCCACAGACATACCAACGGATCATAGACAACTGCTTGATGGCGACGGTCCGGTGTCTAAGCAACAATGGCAAGGATGTGAGACTCGTCGGATACAGTGAAGAAGAGCTGAATGACATGGCGGGCGACATGGAAGGAGAAGATCTGCCAACGGATGTGAGGCTTGAGGAAGACGCCTTTCACCGAGCTGAATTGGCTCCAGCGAATTTGCGACCGGTATTATTCCGACGATCGTACATTGATGACATCAATTTCGGTGCGGGCTCGTGGGATGAAATGTGTGAGATGCTGCGTGCGTGCGCAATTCGTTTCGTTCAAACAGTGGGGGATCTCCATCAGCTTGCCCAAGAGCGCGTTGGTTAAGAAGTCGGTGGAATTTCTTATCACGTGTGGTGTCACGGAAGGGCATCCAAGCCGCCCCAAGGAATCTATAAGCGGTGAAGAATATGCCATTCCCGACTACGATAAAGGGCGTGCAGAAATTCTTGGGAAGTCTCAATTACTACCGTCGGTTTATTAACAACTTCGTGACGTACGCTGGTGCTCTATACGAACTCACAGATGTGCGGCTTCGAGACGGGACTCAGTTGGAACACGCCAAGAACTCGTTCGAGGCGCTCAAGAAACTGCTTTGCACTGCGCCATTGTTGAGGTACATCGACAGGAAGGATCGGTGTCATTGATATTGTACACCAATCCATGGGCCTATGGAGCAGCAGTGTGTCAAGAGTTGGACGAGGTGTTGCATCCAGTCAGGTTCTACAGCAAGGTGTTCCAGGATATTTAGCGTGGTTACTTACCGGCGGAGAAAGAGGTGCTCGCGCTGGTCAAGACGCTCGATGCAGCGCTGGATTTATTCGCGGGTCAGAAGACAGTGTACGCGAGGTACAGCACCATGAAATGGGTGTTCACATCGAAGAGCTTGACGGGACGCGCGGTACAGTGGGGCGCGTTACTCGCAACGTGATTGGGACCTGTACGTCCCGCGGTTGGAATTATTAGCTACGGTGAATTTGCAGCTCAAGCAGTCGAGTTTCTATATGGTACGCGGCTGGCACCCTCGCGCGATGCTGGACGCGACGGTGCCCCCGAAGAACGGCGCGAAGGAGGAGATGGATGCGTTTGAATGGCGACGGGGAGTGTGTGATTCGCACGAACATGCAATGCATCACGCAGCAGAGATCCAGCAGAAGATCATGAAGGACCGAGCTGAAGCACACAACCAGGAACTCGCTGATACGATCGGTGTCAACGGGAAGACCGAGTACGCTGTTGGCGAGTGGGTATGGCTGTACCACAGCTTGGTGAAGAAGAGACTCACTCGAAAACTGGCCCACTTGTGGCACGGGCCATACGAGGTGAGCGAGAAGGTGTCGGAGGTCGCGTATCGGTTGAACATGCCGGACCCAAGATCGCGAGCATTCCCGGTCGTCCATATCTCGCGGCTGAAGCCATTTGTATCGCGAGTTGTACGGCCAACCGAGCAATTGAGTGATTGGATCGTCGCAGAAGCACTGGACGAAAGCCTGTTACCAGAAGACTCGTTGGAGCCGGCTGAAAACCAAGGCGAATACGAAGTAGAACAAGTTCTCGACGATCGGCCGGTGAAGAACACAAGGAACAGGCGTCAGCTCAAGGAGTATTTGGTCAAGTGGGTCGGGTACGAGACACCAACATGGGAACCAGAGGACAACTTGTCGTGTACGGCGCTGCTGTATGAGTATGACGTACGGCGAGCGAAGGAACGACGGGAAATGGCTGCTCAGACTACGGATGGAAGAGAGGAAAGCAGCGAAGACGAGGAAGACGAAGAATAAGTGTCGAAGGCCACCACGAAGCCGAAGGATACAGTGCGCTATAAGACCTGATCGGTGTCATCGCCTGGCGACTTTGCTATTGGCGATAATACCATCGGGGGAGGAAGACGCGACAGAGAAGGAAATCGCGGCTAGAGGACAAAGGGCGACTGTATGAATTACACGAGGAAGAAACACAGGTGACATGAAGAAAGACAACTGAACGAGACGAGATTAGATTCAGGATGTCGAAGGGAAGACAAGAAATCAATGAAAGCGATCGGTGTCACCCAACCTTGACTCGAGTATTGCCATCGAGACGTGATATCGAGCCAGAAGGCACTACGATCGGTGAATAAGAAGGATTATCAACCACAGGTTCAGTGGTCGCGGCGACAAGAGGGAGCGGGAAACAGAGTGGACCAAGAAACAAGAAGGCGCGATTTCACCGTCAGCCTGCCCTGCATCCACCATTCTCACAAAAGAAGAAGACGAGGACGCGCGGCGACGCAATACGAGGAACCACGGTGAAGACCAGCACCGAAAGACCGACACTAAAAGGACCGCCAGTCACCAACCGGCAGCTAAGAAGGCGCAGAGGAAAATGGAGACACGCGGCGGGAAGAAAAGACGTGACACATCGCCACCGCGCGAGGCAGAGAGTGGAGGAGATCAAGTGGCACCAGTGACGCGAGCTATGGGGAAGCGCCGCGCACAGGTCCAACCGCGAGAGGAAGAGGAAAGAGACGAAGACTCCGATCGCAAAACGGCGAAGTCAGCTCAAGACGCGAGGAACACCTGGGCCCCGGGTCAGTGGCAAGCATGGAAGGAGCACCAAGCGCGCGAAATGAAGACAAAAGACAAGCGTCACCCGGATCAGAAGAAGAAGCTCAAGGACATTGTGAAGGAGTTCAACGTGATCGAGAAAGCGCGAGGTTGGATCGCACACTCGGAAGCAGCGGTTCGTGCACAGAAGCGGCGATTGGGTGAAGCGGATTCTACTTACCGCCAGAACCCAATGACCGAAGCCGACCGTAAGCGAGCGCGCGAGCTGTTTGAAGAGTTCAAGAAGTGGGACGTCGCCACCGAGAAGTTCAACGAAGAAACTGGCCGCGCCATGAACAAGACACAGTTGATCGCAGCCTCGCGTCGAGCCAAGCCAGACTCAGTGTCAGATGACGCGAGCTCGCGGAGCCGCCGGCTGTGGGTGGCAGAAGAAGTGGAAAAGCTCAAGACCCTCACGAACTACAATGGTCAAGATTTTGCGAAGGCGTATCAAGAGTTCAATGACCACATGAAGTCGATCGACCCGGGCTACCAACCGCGCACGTGGAAGGCATTCCTCAAGGAGCTCGGACGAGTGCGGCAAGCAGTGGTGGAGACCGGGATACCAGGGCTGAGCGAACGCGACTGGAAGGAAGAAAATAATGACGCTTTCGACGCGTTGGCCTGCATGCATTCCTCGAAGACCGCGTTTGTGAAGGTAGCAGCCGCGCTGTTCGGTTGTTCGCAAGCCTTCATTCGACAACTGTTCCAGAACGAAGGAGGTGATCAAGAGATGGAAGAACCCATGATCAGCAAAGATGCTGACCGACGTCCACAGTTTCGTGAAGGTGAAAAAGATGATGCGGAACCAGGTAAGGCTACGCCAACGGCGGAACAGACATCCCAAGAGGAAGATTATGGAAAAGAAGACCGTGAGGAGTCTCCACGGCCGGTGATTGAAGAGATGCCGGAGCCTCAGTCTGCAGTTCAAGCGCTGATGAGTCTAAGTCAAGATGCAAGTTCCAAGGAAAGCGATCAAGACAACTCTGCTCGTGACTCCGATCACATTCAAGAAAGACCAGGCGAATCGCCAGTACCAGGAAGGGATGAATCCAAATCTGACGAAGCTAGCCGACTTCCGACGCGGAACATGAGCGTGATCAAGCGGACGATCCGGGTCGTGAGCAAGATGAAGCCCCAAGTCGAGAAGTATCGGCTGCCGATGTAGGCCACGAACGTGACGGCCAACTTCAAGCATGCGAACATTCAGTGACAGAAGAAAAGGATGAGGATGCGGTAGAAGCGGCGCACGAAGTCTCAACCAAGGGCCACGCCAATACAAGAGAGCGAGGTGATGGATACGAGCGTTGACGACGATCAAGAAGACCAAGAGGAGACCAAGCGACCGGTCGAAGAGGAAGAACAAGGCTAGGACTGGGATGTGGTGTGCAAATATAGGGCTCAAACGCCGTGGATTACTGAACCAAGCACACCCCGTCGAAGTGATGACTCCGATCGCAACGATGATTCGTACACCCCCCAGAAATGGGCGTATGAAGTTCCGGATGAACCGTCATCGCAGCCAAGCGTTCCAGAAGAAACAGAAGCGGAGAGGGAGCTTCCGTCGGATTCAGAAGACGAACCATTCGACACGTTTGGCGATATGGTGCTCTACAACAAGCGTCGCGGTGTCAACGTGCAACATGTGGAGTGGGTGAAGGTGCAAGAAAGTGGCCGACCAACGCCCATGTTTCTATTTGGTGGACAGCATCGTATACGACGCAGTTAGACACACAGACCGCACGATGAACCGTGGCCCACTCTACTCTCGTTTTCTTCAGGAATGGAAGCAGAGCGTGCAAGATGCGCAGAGGGAGAATCTAGATCTTCCGAAGCCTACCAACCTCTGCCATCTGCTCTATCATGGCGTCGTCTGACAGAGATGGTGGTTATGGTTTGCGTGTTCTGCGAGTATGTGCTGTGCAACGCCATACTGATGCGGCACTTCGGCCAGCGACGTGGGGATTTGACGGCTTTCGGAGAGTGCTGCGGGAAGACGTGCTGCCTGAATGTGGACTTCGGCGTGAACAATTTTTGCTGGACTTTGGGGTGGGAACTGGCAGCTGTTCTCCAACGGGCACGTCTACATGGAAGACTTCGAATCTGTGGAGGATTATCGTTTGGCCATGGCGCTGTCGAGCGTGTTACAAGCGTCGAACCAAGTCAAGATGAAGCGGAAAGAGTTGGCGGAGGAAGCAGCAAAAGGGGGCGACTCACCATATGAAGTAGCCATCAATGTGATCGGTGTCATGCCCACCATGCAGTTCTTCGGGAGATGGGATTACGCTGTGAGCAGACCCTACGCCAAGATGCTGTTGGAGTGCATGACTGTGGTGATCCCGGGGGCTGCGCAATACGTTTCGCTCCGCATGAAGTACCGCGAAGCAACGAAGCCTATAACCTTCGGGAAGATCCAAGTCCAAGATCGCGAATTCTATGCCATTCTGTGTCGATACGATGGCAAGATTTCTGGCTGGTCAACGTCGCGCTGGATGTTGCAGAACTCGGTTATCTGGGTCGCTGAGGAACGACTGCTCACACATGCTCGTCGGTGCGGAATTTTAGAAGACTGTCTCGAGATTCTGTTGTTGAAGAACGTGGCGGCGCCTGAACCGAGAGCGACTCCTCGGGTCGGCCACGTCGAGCCAGTGTTTGACAAAGCCAGTTTTTATCAAGAAATGAAGCGCTCTCTGGATCCGGCCCAAATACGCGCATTGGACGCAGCCGTCCTGTATACGGGGATCGTGCCGATTCGTGGTCCGTTTGGTTGCGGCAAGACGCGACTGATCGCTGCCTTCATTGGGGTGATCCTTGAGACTTTTCCCAATTTCCGGATCTTCATGACGTCGGAAACTAACTCAGCCATTTTGATGAAGACCTTCGCCGCGCGGTTGAGGATGGAGTCGTCCCACGTGATCCGATTCTGCAGCTGGGCGAACCGCCTATAAGTATCGAGACCAAGTACCTCCCCTTCTTTCTGAGCGAGATAGTGAAGAAGCAAGAAGAACAGCTTGGAAGGACTATGAACGGAAGAGCGCTACGCGACAGAGTGCGCTGTTATGAAGAACGAGTGCTGCAGAATTCGTCCGTTGTGTTTGCTACGGCTGCTACATTGGACCGTGAGCAGTATCAGGATCTCCAGAGCCAAGTCACGATCAACGATGAAGGCGCCCAGACTTTGGAATGTGCTTTGGTGCAAGCTCTCGGGAAGACTACGATGAGACTGATCCCAATGGGGGAGCCGAACCAGTTGACGGCTCGGATTGAAGTCCCTGATGACCTGGTCGAACGTTTTGAAGCTGGCGACCGTCTACATAAGCTGGGCTGGAGCGTGATCTATGCTTGGCGCATCGACACACTCGTTTCCCAGGGGCGACGCTGACGACACAGTACCGCTCCCACACGAAGATTGGGTAATGGCTCAGTGGATTCTACGATTTCGAAATGCAGCAACAAGGTCCTCGGTCCCCAGAATACTTAAGTCGAGTTGTGATCGGTGTCAAGGAAGACTCGGAGCCGTGGGAGCACATGAACAATCAAGTGGAGATGCGAGCGGCGCGCGTGGCGCTGATTACGTGTGTAAATGAAGGTCTGCGTCGCGACAGGTCGCCATACTCAAAGGACGATGCGAATCGAGTGGAGATTTGGAAGACGATTGAGATCCTTCTTCAGGCGGTGCGTGAGTGGAAGGCTTCGCGACAGCGCGGGAAGAATACTGTCCTTGTCATCACGCCGTATCGAGATCAGAAGCAAGTGTTCAGATCTGTGGAGGCATCGGGTGGAAGTGACCACGACTACTATCGATTCAAGTCAAGGAAGAGAAGCGGATATCGCCATCGTGTCGATGGTGCGAACCCAGGGACCTGGGCGTCTATTTCTCCGTCTAGAAATAGGAATGAAACCAACGCATGAGATTCTTCTCATCCCCCAATGAAACCACCGTTTGTTGCACTCACCGTGATGAGATCCCCGCCGCGCGCTTTGTCGTCGCGTCGACACCATCAGCGTTTGTTCTTTTCTCTTTGTTGATCAAAACACTCGCGAGGCAGCGCCAGCTATCCATTCCCCCGTTAGTTCTGCGAAGCGGCAGCAACTTGTGGATATTCCGAAGAAAATGACATTTTCGAGAAATTGCAATCCTGGCCCAAGTATCGTCCTCCATCTTTCAAAACACTCAGTCGTATTCATCTCGCCGTGAAATTCTCCTTCTCTCCAAGAATACCTTCTTCGGTAGTGTGCACAGAACCATCACAGAATCTTGTTGTTCTGTACCGTATTATTCGGTGTACTTATTTTCCCTTCGTTTAAGGTCTATTTAGGACAGGTTACCGAGACCTGTCTGTTATTGCACTTTTCAGTTCCCTGAATAGTTCAAAGTACAGGTACAGAAGTGCGGTCTATCTCTCCTTGTACAGATAGCTCACCATATAAGAGCCCCCTGTATAAGAGCATAAACCATATAAGAGAGTCGTGTTCACTGCCCCAATATGTACCATACAAAAACCAAGTTGTTTTGAACCGTTGGCCGGCAGATGAGCACACGAGCAAAT
>JAADVZ010000096.1:0-59294 GCA_023335925.1 Pythium phragmitis | reverse complement strand
GAGACTGCGCGCGTTAACCAATGAGCGGGGTGTATTTCCGTGGTGTCTACCACATATCTAAACAGCGTCTCCAACAGCCCAGCGGCTGGGGAGAAAATTCAAAAAAAGTCTCTGGGCTCAAAGATTTGGCCCGGAGTGTATCTGCCCCCATTCTCAACAGTCTTGCCTTTTCCCTGTCTCACGCGTCCTGATCGTCGTGCTTCCATTGCTGCCTCGAGAGTTGAAGTCACAAATGGAAGGCTAACCGTTTTGGGTCTGTTCGCAAAATCTATTTTTGGGATATTATCCGGATCTCTTAGGCATTTCCCTCCCCCGTTTCGTCATTATTCCTAGTATTGTGGGTTTTACTCAAATTTTCCGAACCCGGTTGAATCAATCGTGCGAGCGAATCGTGCGGCAATCGTTCCCCCATGTTTTTAAATATTGTTCTATCGTATAGTAACGGGTTTTTGCGGTTTCTAAGAACGGTTCTCCCGGTCGAACTCACACGTTTGCTGTATGAGGCGGGAGCAAACCTCATATTTCCTATGATTGGCCATAAATTGACCAATTAAATTCTCCAAATAAAAGTATTCTGCCAATCACAATGAGACAATGCTCTTTCAATAGCTCCGTTTATGGGGGCACTACAAGAGTTTATCACAATCAAGATTCTTCTATTCTAGAGGCTCCTAGGATGCCCTGGCTCGCAGAGCGAGTCAGGGTGTTCCCCCTTGAGTGAGGTGCCTCTGAGAATGTGAACGTTGTAATGTGGTGTCTTCGTGTGCGCCGGAGACTATGCTGTTGGCGATCGACTGTACTGATTCAGAGCACAGCCTCGTGTAGAGCTTACCGACTTCCACCTGCCTTGGAACGGTATCGTGAGTGGGTCGATGACTGATTTGTACATGTGTGTGGTGTCCCCGGGTCGCAACGAGTGTGAGGAGAAGCCTTTCGGGTTTTGACCCAATGTGGTTGCCGCTATGCGGAGTGCTGTGGCGATTGCTTTGGCTGTAACGGCGCCCATGCCGTTGTGCGGGAGGGGAAGGTGCTAGCTGGGAATTCCGGTGGCAGCATGTGGTGTCCCCTGAGTAGCCAAAGTGCTCCCGCCACGAGACAGAGCACGGGATGCCTGGACTTCTTGAGAAGCCGGACCATCGGTGGGCCAGCTTGTTGGGTCTTTGAGCCGTGAAGTGTGATGCGGACTCGCTCGGCCGTGTTGATGTCCCTTGACGAGAGGCCGTGCAGGGCTCGCACCAACATGAAGCGCCCAGAAGGCCGAGCCGACCCCGGCGCGCACGCGTGAGGGTGCCCTGGTGCCGCTCGGCCTAGCCCACTAGGGACCGAAAGAGTGCATGTATCTAATACACGTAGTCTGATTCCTGCTATCAGTACCTCAAATGCCTCATCTGGTCACTATCTGTCTACAAAGTCATTCTCGACGCAGTCGCAACCCACTGACTCAGATCCCATTGAAAGTGGGGCCTTTTTGTGCGATTCCTCTCTTCCATATGTTGAGATACGGGCAATTCCAGATAGCTCATCTCACCGTGCTAATGCTCTGGATTCTCTACCCATCTCACCGGCAATCATCTCGCCTAGCAACCTCGGACAATCCGCACCTAGCCGTGGGGCTACCGAAACCGAAAATGAACTTAGCCTGGTACGCACTGTCAAATAGGATTCTAGAGCTGGCCCCACAACAGACTAAACTAGCCGAACAAAACCCCGGCGAGTTTGGCCAGCCTCAGAGTACTCTCAAGCTAAACTAACTCGCGAACAAACGCTATCGAACCATATCAACCTCACGGACAATCAATTACGGGATCGCCTCTCTAAGGAGGACATATATTGGCCACATCCACCCAATGCGAGCGGAGAGGCACCTTCATGCTCGATGTGGGTCGGCAGACGGCACTGTCTGCCTTCGCACGCCGCACTCGCATCGCACTCCTGGAGCTTGTCGAGCTGGTTCGCGGCCAGACCACGTCCGACTAACGCCCCAACTAGGCCCTGATCTCTACGGACATCAAGATGTCCTGTGGTGGGTACAGGGGCCTCGAGGCTGTCCTAGATACTGTGCAACCCACTGAGGTCAAGTATCTCACGGCAAACGTACCGGCTGGATAATCGCCAATCAGCCCGTGACCGACTTCGCGTCCTGCGCAAAAACGTGCACCAGGAGCAAGACGCTGGACGCTGTATTGTTGTAGACCTGGACCTTCTGGACCAATGGGCAGAAGTGATAGTCAGCCCTTACGGCGTTGTTGACATGGCCGGTACTGAACCGCTCTCAGACAATCCAAAACCTATCCTTTCCACCCAGCCGATCTGTCAACGACGCGACCGACAAAGACGCGGTGCCGTCCCCAGACTACCGCCCCGTGGAAGCAATTGCGCTAGAGATTATGCGCTTGAGGGAGTCACACCCAAAGGCTTCGATATATCTCCTTGCCGGAGACGTCGCCTTGGCTTTCCGGCATGTTCGCCTGCACAGCACCAGCTTACATCTATTCGGCGGAAATTACCCATACAAACTTCAAGTCAAAAAGTGGCAATGAAAGGGTTAATGAGGGTGCCCAGCCTGTGAACGTTTTCTCATTGATGGCCCGTGGGCCTAGGACAGTTAGCATGGTGGTACGGAGTGAACGGGTGATTGCAGCGCCCGATCCATTTGAGCAGGAGCACGACCTGTGTGTGGGTGAATCGGAAGGCAAAGTTGTGAGCTCAGAAGAAATGAGCGATGCCGACAAGGTAATTGGACAGTGTCCTCATCCGCGGTGAGTGCCGAATAGGATGAATGCTGCTATCACGTCTGTTTGCTGAGCTGTGTTCAGGTGTCGTAGCCACGGGTCGACTCCCCGTGCTGTGGTCCAGGATCGCCAGAGGTTGAAGTGTCTGGTGTACTGAGCAAAGGTGGAGTCGGCAACGGCGTGGAGTCGGTAATAGAGCGCCAGATCTTCTGGAAGCAGGAGCTGCTTTCCGGAACGGCCGACTTGGTCCATCCGAGGGTTAGAGAATTGAACAATGCGATTCGGACTGTGTAGATCGTGATCCTGCGTCCGCCAGGGTGTTGGAATCGCCGGCGATGTGCGACACTGAGAAGCGAAGTGAATACTTGTCTTCCCATAATGAGATGAAGCGAATCAGTAGTTAGGTTTCGAGAGGACAGACGACGGCGGAGGTGTTGTCGATGCGGAAGTGCACGTGGGTTTGTATAGAATGATCGTGTAACGACCACCAATCTGCCCATGCGAGAGCTGCGAAGGCGGAGGATAGCAGTTCACAGTCATTGATGTCGAAGCCGTTGGTCACTCCGTCCTTAACCCTTTCGAGAACGCGACCTTACATTAGAGAATTTCTGAATACAAACATCAAGTCAAAAATTCCAAGTTTTACACGTTCTGGGGGCCACCCTCTTTGCCAGTCCTATCCACTCTTTCCACTTTTGATAATGGCTTCTCATTGGCTGAATATACTGTTATCCGGAAAATATAAGCTTCCAGAGCTTCAACATCAGTTCTCAAAGTTCAAGTCGACCTATCATTGGCTGACCAGTCCGTGAGACTTTATTTATCAGAGTTGTTCAGGTTTACCCGGACATTTTCCGGATAGCAAGTGATGGCTTTTTGTATGTTAAATTTACACTTTCTGGAGACCAAAACGCGACAGGTTTTGGAAATACCTTCAGAAGGTGTAAAACTTACACGTTTGTTCGCGAAAGGGTTAAACGCCGCGATCATCGATCGTTCCTCAGTGTTGTAGTGGTATTGAAGGAAGCGTTTGGAGCGGGGGTCGATGGCGCACAGGCCAGTGTCGGAAGCGTCCATGAGGATCGGGAAGTCAGGTTCGGGCAGCTGCTTGAAGTAACATAGATGCACGCTGTTCAGGCGGGGCGAGTGAAGGATTTTCCACCACCATAGAAGGTCCAGCCGCATCGCGTCGGACGTCTCCACGTGCCGACGGACGTCGGAGGTGTAGAGACCCTTCCGCGCTGCGTAGTCGTTGAAGGAACACGGGGCGGGTCGAATGCAAGTGGCCACATGGCGCAAGCTGCCCAGAAGGGAGCGGTATGCGGTAGGTGGCATATGTGCGGTGTGGAACGCGGTGCTTACAAGAATCCTGGCTTTGTCGATTTTGGCCAGGGGCATAGCGACTGTCATGTTGGATGTGTCGAACACTAGGACTACCGCCCGGTGGAAGCAATTGCGCTAGAGACTATGCGTTTGAGGGAGTCACACACGGAGGCTTCCATATATCTCCTTGCCGGCGACGTTGCCTTGGCATTCCGGCACGTTCACCTGCACAGCACCATCGTACATCTATTCGGCGGAGTCATTCCCGAAGACAAAGTCCTAGTATCGAACTGGCGTGCCCCTTCGGGTGGACCATGTCTCCAGGATCCTACGAATTATTCGGAGGGGCGATATCTCACGCCCATAGACACTCAGCTGATAGCTGCAGGTGTGACCCATTCTTTAGCTACCACTGGGTTGACGACCCCGACCTAGTGGCCGCTGGGTCCCCATCCCACCTTGCCGAGTGCGAGCACCTCAATCCAAACACGCAGCATCCCTCCAGCTCCTCGCGGCTATTCATGCTCATCTGAGCCTCTCGATCCTCAATCACCAAGCACTATGGGGGTCATGTGCGTGGGCTTCTTTTTCCTTCTCCGTCGATCGGAGATCGCGGCCGATGACGCGTCATGCTGCAGGTTCTGTTTGAAGGCAAAAGACGTAGAAGTTCTCGACACCAATCGATGAGAGCGGAAGGGAGCTTGTTGGGAAACTTGTGAAACAGCTTTGTGTTCGTGCACGACCCGTCGCGGCCAGAGCAGCCGGCGCCGGAGAAGTGGCGGAGGCAGGGCTCCTCGCCGCTCGCGTTACGAGGGATTAGCGACTGGATGTGGTTGGGCATCCGCGCGGGTCGCTTGACGCCATCGCGTGGCTGGTCACGGGTCGACGCGAAGGGTTGGAGGGGCGAGTGGCTTCGCGGCGGATGGTGATCGTCATTGAGTTAAGCACCGCCATGCTCCACTCCGGACCTGTGTAGTCGATCGTGCGTAGCTTGTCACAGTACGCCGCCCACCACTGGTCGCTTTCGCTCTGGAGCCAACCCATCGCCCGACCGAGTAACTCGCTCACGTGATTACACGTGAGTTGGACGCGTTCCTCGATCCCGTGGGGGTCCGCTGACTTGTTCTTAGTCACGAAGGCGGGAGACGAGCTTGCGGCCGTGCTCGAACCACATCTCGTTCGCAACCGCTCCTAGGCCATTCATGGCGCTGAGGAGCTGGTCGTACGACTCGCACGCGGGGCTCGGGTCAAGCAACAAGCCGAAGTTGATGTCGATGTTCTCGTTGCTCGACCTGCGGGTGACGTCGTCACCTTCCTCGGCTCCGTGAACATGGTGATGGACGCGCCGCGGGACCCGAGCCGACCGCTGTAGAGTGCCACGGCGGCCCAGGATGAGCGATCGCATTTCCGCCATCTCCGCTCGGATGACCGCCCACTCCTCACGGATTGGGGCACAAGCTTCTTCCGCGGGCTGGTCGGTCGGCGCTGGATGGTCCTGACCAATGGGGACCGCCCCACCAGGCGCCGGCGGTTGATCCGGTCCGGATGTCGGCACGTCCGCCGGCTCGCCTTGCTGCCGGAACGGACCGGACCGGGGTGTCGACGCGGCAGCCGGAGGACGTTCGTAACGGGACTGGTCGATGCGCATCCCTCGCGGGGACCGGCGCAGGATCGAAAGCCGACGGGTGATCGGGCGGCGTAGGTCCTGGTCCGCCGTCCACAAACGCGGTGGTCGAAGCAGTGGCTGTGCGGCGTGGGTTCGAGGCCGGCGTCGTCGTCGTTGTCACCGGCGGAGAGGGCGCGCGCCTTGCGCTTCGGGCGAACCGGCGTCGATGGGGCCGAGGTCGGTTGGCGAGGTGGTCGCGTCGGCGGCGGGTCGACGATCGAGGCTTCGTTGTCGGACATGGTGGTTGGTAGTTGGTGGTCAGTGTTGGCGCTGGTGCTGGTTATCCCCCTTGCTTGGTCGCTGCCCGGCAGAAAGCGGAATGAGAGAACTGGCGAGCGGCCGGCCGGACCTGTTGAGGGTTTTTTGTAGTCCAGGATGACGGGGGTCGTGCCTCCGGAGGCCGTGCCGTGTGGTAGCCAGTCGTTGGCCAGAGGCGTTGGGCCTCGGTTCACCGGGGGCAACCGGTAATTGTTAGTAACTGGTTAGTATATCAATCCGATATGGTTAGTTATCAATCCGATCTAGAAACCGAAATAACGTTTGCTGAACCGTGCGAGATCGGAGAATTTGGCCGAAATTGACAATACTGTAGAGGACCGCATTTTGAGAACTCCACTTTTCCTGGCTTTGACTATTCACTAAAACAGTGCATAAAAATGTACTGGACATTTGGGTGATTGGGTTTTTGCATGTATGCCTCCAGTGACTTTGGTTGTCGTTCCGTCAAGAACACCATCTCGCTCTTTTTCACCCCTCCAGTTTGCTTGCCAACTCGCCAACTCTTGCTGTTGTGCCGGACGCCAACGCCAACGCCAACACACCATCACTCTCGTTTCCCTTTCCCCTCCCCCCGCCCCCACTTCCCTTCTTCCCCATTGCAGAGAGAAGAAGAGAGGAAAGTTCGCCATCATGCTGGGCGACGCGTCTATGGGAGACGACGACGGCTCGTCCGTGCGCGTGGCCGTGCGCGTGCGACCGCTGATTGGGCGCGAGAAGGTCGAGCGGTGCGACGAGTGCGTCTCCGTTGTGGAGGACGAGATGCAGATCGTCATGGGCAAGAACCGCTCGTTTACGTACGACTACGTCTACTCCAAGTACGCGCAGCAGAGCGACATTTGGTCGTGCGTCGAGCCCCTCGTGAACGCCGCGTTCGATGGGTACAACGCTACCATCTTTGCTTACGGCCAGACCGGCTCGGGGAAGACCTTCACCATGGGCAGCAGTAGCGCCGCCCACATCATGCCGGAAGAGTACGGCATCATCCCCCGTGTGATCGGCAACATGTTTGAGCAAGTCGACATCAAGACGCTCGCCAAGCCGCAGTACAAGGCCGAGATCCGGGTGCGCTTTCTCGAAGTATACGGCGAAGAGATCCGCGATTTGCTCGTCCAGCTCGTGAACGACGGTTCTGGCGATTCCCGTGTGACGCTGCGAGAAACAGAGAAGGGTGAAGTGCAAGTCACGGGCGCCGTTGAAGAGCTCGTGGACGACAGCGACCAGTGCCTGCGATTGCTTGAGCGTGGCACGCTTTGCCGAACGACTGGCAGCACGCTCATGAATGCGACCTCGAGTCGGTCGCACGCGATTTTCACGGTCACTTTGGTGCAGCACATTCCGGTGGATGGTGCTGGTGACGGCGAGCTGGCCGAGGACGAGTACGAGACGCGCCACTCGTACTTCAACTTCGTCGACTTGGCTGGTTCAGAGCGTCAAAAGCGCACGCAGGCGGAGGGCAAGCGACTGAAAGAGGGTATTGACATCAACAAGGGCTTGTTGGCTCTTGGCAACGTGATCAGCGCGCTCGGTGACGATTCCAAGCGAGGCCGTGTGCACGTACCATACCGTGACTCGAAGCTTACGCGTATGCTGCAGGATTCACTCGGTGGCAACAGTCGCACATTGATGCTCTGTTGTGTAAGTCCTGCTGATGTCAACTTCGAGGAGACGCTGAATGCTCTCAAGTACGCCAACCGCGCACGTAACATCAAGAACAAACCCGTCGTGAATCGCGACGAAGGCTCTGCAATGGCCGCTGAGCTGCGCCGCCAAGTGCAGATGCTGCAAGCCGAAGTTTTCCGCCTTCGAAACCCTGGCATGTCGGAGAGCGAACTCAAGTTGGCGAACGTCGGATTGAATATGATCGGCATGTCCATGGATGCGGACACTTACTCAAGTCTTCGATCACGGGCTGAGACGGCTGAGAACGAAGTTGGGCGATTGACTTCAGAGCTCAAGCGGAACCGCACCCAGCTGGACCACCTGAAAGAAGAAATGATTGCTGCTCAAGCTGAGCGCGACTACCTTCGCCTGTGTGTCGAAGAAGGTGGCCAAAACGCTGAACTCGCGGCGCCGGATGGACGCGAGAGAGCGTCGAACGTATTGAAGGAGCAGCTCCGCACAATCGCTGACCTGCAGGACAAATTGCGAGAGGTTGAGCGGCAGCGAGATCGGGCAGTCATGAACACAATGCCTGATGCAATGATGACATTTGGGGGTGGATTGTCAGCACCACAACCGGCGTTAACGGAGCCAGAACTCAAGGTCGACACGGACCTCCTTGCACGCGCGGAGAAAGAGATTGAGCGCGAGGCCGAGATCTTGAAGAAGCTTCAAGGTGATGCGAGCATGGATGAAGGTGGCGGTGGAAGTGATTCAGCCGGCGGAGACGTCGATGGTGAAGATGAAGACATGGAAGAAAGCGGTGGTGGACTGGCACTCAACCTCGAGCTGACTGAAGAAGATGCGGACCGAGAGCGCGTATTCCAGCGTCGCCAGCGCCACCTTGGTGATTCCGTGCAGGATCTTGCCCACGATATCTCTCTCAAAGAGCAGCTGGTGCAGAACATTCGTCAAGCACAAGAGAACTATGAGCGACTGAAGAGCTTCTATGAGCAGAAAATGGCTCAAATGGCCGACCAAGTTCGCAGCATCCAACTTGATCGCGATCGTCTCATCGAAGAAATCCAACATGTCGAGACCAAGATGAAGACAGGTGGCGATGTTGGTGCGAGTAGCGGGCGTTTGGCGAAGTTGGCAACCGACCTGAAGGACAAAGAGTCGGAGCTCATGTCTTTGAAGAAGAAGCAGACAGAGATGAACCGGTTCATGAACCAGAAGAAGAAGAACGAGATGCAATTGCGCGTACTGTCGGCTGAAATCAGCAACATGAAACGGCAGAAAGTGGATCTCGTTAAGAAGATGCAGGACGAACGGAAGCGCTTTGAAGAAGAAGCCAACCGCCGGCAACGCGAGATTCAGAGTCTGAAGAAGTCGCAACAACGTGACAAACAAAGAATTCAGCAGCTTGGCTCGCAGAAGGAGGCACAAGAACGTGTGCTCAAGCGCAAGATGGAAGAAATCAATGCCACGAAAGCGCGGTTGAAGCAACATCAGCAGCTACAGGCACAGGCTCGACGAACTCAAGCTGCGAACGGTCGGAACCGCGCTGGAAACGCGCGCACCAATGAAGAAAAGTGGCTTGCGGATGAGGTGAAGCGACGCGCTGAGGAGCAACGCAAGCTTGAGCAACTTCAGAAAGAGAGAGAAGGTGTCATGAAGGAGATGGAAGCACTTTACGCCCAACGTGACAAGCTTGAAGCTGACTTGCGGAAGTCCATTGCATCGCAAGGCAGCATTCGAGATGTTCTAATTTCTCCTGCAAAAGCGCCGCAGTTTGTTCGCCGCAACAGTGGCGTCGGCTCGTTTGAACGTGAGCTCACCCCTGAAGAAGAACAACTTCTCTTCGATCTTGAGGAGAGAATTGAAGGATGCCAAGCCGAGCTCGAATACAAGGAAGAAAAAATTTCGGAGATATCTGAGGGTGATGTCGCAACCGTCAAGATTGATAACACTCAATCGCTCCCAGAAGCTCGCACGCTGCTGAAAATGATGTTCAGCATGGCTGTGGATGCCAAAAAACAAGATCAACTAAAGGAGCAAGAAGTTGCGAAGATGCAAGTCGAGGTCAGCGAAATGGCGACGATGCTTGAACAAGAGCGCGAACGGGCTCAGCAACTCAAGGAGAGCTACGAAGAAGCCCTGCAGAAGGTCATTGCAAGTGGCGAACCGGCACCGAATCCAGTTGGCACGCCGCTGAATGAACGTACCCGCATTCTCCTGTCGGTCTCAGAAGAGAGAAATGCGGCTCTTCGGCAGAAATGTGAGGAGTTGGAAAATGTCCGTGATCACATTGATCGCGAGCGACAACTTCTCCACCAAAAGATGACCCAAGGCCAGCAAGAATTGAATGCGAGTCGAGACCATATCCGCTGGTTAGAAGCCCAGCTGTCGGCCGCGCAGGGACGTAGCTCTTCGAGTTTGTCAAACCCAGGTGGGGATGCTGCACCTCGTCTTGCTCCGAGCACGTCGTCTGGGTACGCTCATCACGCATCTGGCCCTGTATCCTGGGCCAATGAGTTCGATGAAGAAGAAGAAGAAGAGGAGGACGACGAGATGGCACGATACCATCACGGCGAAGATGGCGACGTGGACATGAGAGCTGAAGACTCTTCGGACGCACACGACGGCGGGTACAGATCTCGCCGCAAGTTCCGTGTTCACCTCGAGCACATGGATGAGAATGAGCGGTCGCGTCGCGGATTCATCACCGCTCGCGGCGAGAGTGGCGAGTCAGATCGATTCCGTGACGAGCATGGCGGCAGGGATGATGCAACAACAGCTCGCAGCGATGACTCAACTTCGACCGGATCGTCTGCGTCGATCTTTTCTCGGCTCTCGAACCCCACAAACTTCACTGGAATCCACAAGAATCGAGCACTGGAAAGTGTGTCCAAGCGAGAGGTTCTTCAGAATCGCTCTGAGAAAGTTCGCTCTCGCCGTCTGAAGGACCGCAGTCTGGTGAAGACTCCACGTTCCTCTACCCCGCGTTCCTCCACTCCGACTGAGCGAACCTCGTTCCCAGTGAAGCCTCAGGCTAAACGCAGCAGTGTTCTCGAGGTCCTTGAGAATATGAAGCATCAAAAGGAGGGAGGTGACTCCCATCATCGCCCACGATCCCCAGCCCAGCGATCGTCGTCAGCTCTCTCCGAAACGAATGATGGAAGCTCGACTTCGATGATCCCTCCGCCGGCCCCTTATTCGGACGTGTACTCTCGACTCGCTGCACAGTACACAGCCTCTGCTCAAAGTAAACGCCAGCGATCGGCTCCAGCAAGTCGACGCGGCGCCACCAAGGATGATGACGGAGAAGGAAGTGTACGTGGTGGCGCAGGTGCGAACGACATCCACTCGCAAGACGAAGCCGGTAGCCATGACGAACATGACTACATGAGCGATGACTATGACCCTTTGCTCGGCACAAGCAGCAACAACCTCGTTGCGCGCGTGCACGACGACTATCGCGAGCGCCTTAACAACCGCAGCTCGAGTACGAGCAAGCTTGCACCGCCATCGGCACCCTCGCGCTTTTGAGAATCGCCCTTTCCATCTTTACTCTCGGCACCAAAACACCCAGCAAACAAAAACACAAAAAATCACAGCCCTCACGTCCCAGCTCGGCCACCGGCATCGAAAATGGGATTTCACGTTCTCGACGTTCTTTCTTCGTGAGTAGAAGTCTTCACTCAACTCGATCAAACTTAGCTCACCGAGAACAAAAATGAGAATGAAGTCGTATGGAAAAGAAGACGTTGGATGATGGAGTGTACAAAGTGAACGCAACGTAAGCTCCTAGGAGTTAGCCAGCCTTGGCGGCGATGGCCTGCTTGTAATCGAGGTACTCTTGGTACGTGAGCTTATGCTTGGCACTGCGGTAGCGCGTGAGCTTGATGGACGCGAGCAGCGCCTTTGTGACGCTGCGACGGAAACCGGCCTTGCGCACGAGCGATGTGACGGCCTCAAGGTGGTCCCACCCTTGCTCGCGTGCAATGTCGGGCAAGTACGTCGCGCTGTAGAACTGCCCATTGGCGTCGTGGAATTCGATGATGATGCCGTGAGTGTCAATGTCCCAGTCAGCATAGTGCTCAGCGTCCTCGTAGTCGAGGAGCAAGGACACGGAGCAATGGAGCCGCTCGATTTCGTGCGCGCCGATGGGATCAAAGCGGCGGTCTTTCAGCGCGCTCTTAAATGCAAACTCGCGCAGGTTGGCGAGCGTCGTCGGCGAGAGCGTACCGATGCAGCCGCGCAGGCGCACGTCGCCCGGTGTAAATTCTTTCTCCCACGTCACAAACAGCGGGCTGCAGTCATGCAAGGAACCACATCGCGTGAGCTCAATACAGTGATTGCAGTGCATGGGGATACAAAGGTAGAGAACGCACTACGTGGCGTCGACGTCAAAGGTCGGCGTCGGCTCGTCGTCGCCGGAGAAGTGCGCGCAGAGCGAGTCGAAGCAGTACGCGACCATCGCCGCGCTCGCCATGGCTACCGCTTTGGGTTTACTCGCTTGCTCGCTTCGTGCTGATGAACCCGCAAGCCCACTAGACAACAATACGACGACGCCACGGCTTCTTCGAAAATGGCACGACATTCGTCGAAGAACACGGGGGTTCAGACCTCGTTTTAGTGACTAGATATGTGTCACAAGAGGCTGCATCTGTGATATGATGTGACTTGTGTGAAATGCGACATGTGTGGGTTTGTGCAGAGCGACTCTTCGGAGCATCGCGCTAATGTCCACTCGGACTCTTCTGGCTTCACCCCTTTCACACCATTTAACCCGTTGAGTAACACGACGTGCCAAACCGGACCCGACGAAGTGTCAAACACAATGGCGTCGTAATCGAGTTTGGATTTCAGGCATTTGTGATAGCAAGTCTCGTATCACACTCTGTTCCGCAAGTGTATTCATATCAGCGACAGAGGTGCAATTTCCTACAAGACCTTCATGCAAGGGAATTGAAGCCGAAGGGTTCGATTGTTTTTGGATTTGTGCTGATTTCGTTCTTTTTTTCTTCTTCTCGATCGGGCGTCTCTTCACAATCAGCGATTCCAATCAACCGCGGCCAAAGAAATCGCGAAAGAAATCCACAACCGTCTCCACACCAGTCTCCGCCTCCTCCGACGCATCATCGCTGTCAAAGTTGTCAGAGTCGGCACCACTGGCTTGGGATTCACCGCTGCCAGCGTCGCCGTAGATGTTGGCTTCGGAGTCTGCAGATGAATCCCACGTGGAACCATCGTCTTCTTCCGGAGCGACCGCTGCGTCTGCATCGGGGGAATCTCCAGCGGCTTCGCCACCTCCACCTCCGCCAAAGAACGGGAACATGAAGCCATGACGACCGCCCCCAGGCACGCGGCTGGCCATCTCACCGACGACACGGTCGAACGGCAGACTCTGGATGTAGATCTTACCCGGACCCGTAAGCGTGGTCACGAACAGACCTTCTCCACCAAACATGACGTTCTTCACACCCTTCATCATCACAATGTCATACGCCACGGTGGGCTCAAAGGCCACGAGGCAGCCGCTCGACAGGCGAAGCACTTCACCCTCACGCAGCTCGCGCTGGATGAGTGCGCCGGATGCCCGCACGAACGCGTCGCCCTCTCCAGTCAGTCTCTGCAAAATAAAGCCCTCACCACCGAAGAACCCGACCCCAAGCTTCTTGGCGAATTCCTGAGAATTCACGCACAATAAGTGTAAGCCTTGGGATATTCCCACCACCCGTAAATGATTATACTACCAACCATTTCGATGTTGATCGTGTCGGACCCACAAAGGAATGCCCCCTTCTGGCAGATGACCGAGTTCCCGATAAAGTCTTCGAGACGCAAGTGGATGATCTTGCTCGGGAAGCTCGTGCCCAGGGCGACCGTGCCCTTGGTGTCACCGTGGTAAGTGAACCGCGTCACGAAGAAGTTCTCTCCAGTCAAGAGGCTGCGTTATCACACAGACAACATGCCGCATAATCAGTACAAAAGCGTCCGAGGAGAAGATACGGATCGTGACTCGACTGCTCACGTACCGTTTCGCGCCCTGCTGAAAGCCGCCGGCAGTCGTTGTCTCCATCTCGACTTGGTCGGTCATGTAGATCATTGCACCGGACTCGGCTCGCAGACACTGTTGCGGCTCCAAGTCGATATGGATCACTTGCGATTCGTGGCCTTCAATCGTTGCGGCTTTGGCAAAATCGATAGGCACAAAAACCTCGTTCTCCGTTGGTTCATGGTGGCGCACGACGTGTGCCTCCTCTTGCTTGCTTGCATCCTCTGGCGCCGCAGTTTGGTCGGATGCCGGCGAAGACTGCGATGCGCTCTTGGAATGGCGCGGAAATCCCGGGAGCTCACGCACAGTCTTGCGCAGAGCCGAATTGTAGAAGACCACGTCACCTGCCGCCCACCCGCGTCAGCAGAGAAAATGACCGCGAAAAGTACAATGCCATCGCACCATTTCGACGCGTGATCTTCTCCCATCCCTCTGGCAGCGCAGCAGAGAAGCAGCGGGTACGTAGAGATGGCGTGCGACCCAGGAGGCACACTCTGGAGACCGCATTGGCTGCACGACGAGTGGCAAGCATGCTCTTCAACGCCAGCATTTCCAGTGTGGTGATGGGGATCATTCTCGATGGCCGTATATTTACAGCGCTCGCGGTTCAATGGACCTTCATGGGTTCACGGCTGTTCCACTGCAGACGCAAAAAGTATAGGACTAAACAATCAACCACCATTCTCTGGAGGTGCAGGGAAGAATGACCATCTTGTTGCTGCTGAATGACGCGACGGCACTTCCGTCTCGTCAATGGGGTTCTCTCCTCCCGATCAACACAGGAGTTGCTGAACAATTGAGGAGACAATGCAGTGTATAGGTACTCTGTAAGAGTGACCCGATGTAGTCCAATAGGTCAATCCCGGGGTGGTCAAGTCGTCGCCCATGGTCGGACCTCCACAGCACGTTCTCTGTGGACTGCATCCACAAATCTTGCTGCCGTTCGATGACCAATATGATGCCCTCTCTACTGTACTATGTTTTCATAGATTATGTCGTTGCAGCACTTCACAAGGTGTATCTATTGGGGTCTGCGCTGTGCGCCCCGTTCACATGCATGGGAGTAGAATCAATACATGGTGATCGAAATCACTTGCACTTCCGTCCATTTACGTCGAGTGTACGACACTCTCAGTGCACCTTATTCCACATCCCACCCATTCAGTCTATGCGACTGTAGCCGTTGCCAGGCAACGTGCTCTATAGAAGATCGTTCGGGGCACCACGATTTGTACCCACTGTATTCGGTCATCCACAGTACACATTCGAGGCGGCAACGTTGTGGAAGTTCAAACGTTTGAAATTCGTTGCCCAAAGTCAAGTTGCAACTTTCATCTCGGCGAAAAAAACTGGCGAGGGAAGAAAACTACGCTTTGGTATGGAGCACGTGCGAGAAGTCTGTCTTGTTTAATACCTAGGGTACACTTCCAGACCGCCATCCTCGGGGGCGGACAAGATGGGCCATTGCGATCTCATCACGTGAGATGCACCGAGTACAGGAGCACTACAGCACTACCGTAGACGCGCATCGGGAGACAAGTTACTGTTCCTGAGCATCGGCACAATGTGCATGTCATGCCCAGAGCCACAGGGCCCTGAACCCGTGACCTTTCACAGACGCTAATAGCGACTCGCTATCCAGAACCGTGTCTATTTCAGTTGCTGCTGTCTGTATATCATGGTTTGGATCCCAAGCGTGTCGGTTACCCGCGCTTTTTTAAAAACGTAACCGTCGTCACTCCGGATCCAAAACTCCCGCCATTTTGAAAAAAAAACCAAGCGGAGATGGGCGAAAAACCTCGTTGGAGCCATCTGGGAAGAAACGGCAAGCAGCGGGACCACAGGTTGCACTTGTAAAATACACATTTCTTTCCTTTCGTTCTTGTTTTCTTTTCTTTCAAACGTTCAAATATAGCCAAAAGGCGGTGGAAACTGGTCAACTTCAGTGAATTATCGACAAACATTCCGACTCAGCACAGTATCCATCCCCTTACTTCTATATAAATGTTTGTATAGAGGCCGATCATGACCTCCCTCCTTGATCAGTGGTCCAATCATATCGACAAGCCGTTTCAAATCTTGTTTCCAATCAGCCGCTGTATCCCTAACCACCTCTCAAATTCCAGAAGTGCGGATTTGGCGCTGCGCCTCAACCAAGGACAAGATAAAATACGTAGCCAAGACAGGATTTCAAAAATAACTAACCGAAAAAGGAAACGATCCTGGCGCTTCGCGCGCGCCAGGAGGCGCAGTCACCTCCAAAAAAGGCCAAGAAAAAAAACAAAACCCCCTTGAAACTTTCATTCGACAAAAGTCCAACTCGAGGCAAAGCCCCCGAGCCAGCCAGACAGGAATCGCCTTCTTCGACAGCAAGCAAAGGTAAGCAGCAAGGGAAATGGAAACCTGCGCGGCAACTGCTTGCGCTTGACGCGCTGGATGACGACCGCGTGCTACGATGCATGGCGGAAGGCTCGCGGTGTCGGCTACACATGGCTGCATCTTGCGATCTTTGCCGCCACGTGGTCTTTCCAGAAGCGTCGCGCAGGGGAAACCTGTGATGCCATTTGAACAATTCACTGACGTTGTGCGTGCTTGTGTGCTGCAGAACAAAATGCGTGAGTTGGTTCACATCCAGGGCGGTCAGTGCGGTAACCAGATCGGTGCCAAGTTCTGGGAGGTCATCTCCGATGAGCACGGCGTCGACCCGACCGGTTCGTACCACGGCGACTCCGACCTCCAGTTGGAGCGCATCAACGTGTACTACAACGAAGCCACCGGTGGTCGCTACGTGCCGCGTGCGATCCTGATGGATCTCGAGCCCGGAACCATGGACTCGGTCCGCGCCGGTCCGTACGGCCAGCTTTTCCGCCCCGACAACTTCGTCTTCGGCCAGACCGGTGCCGGTAACAACTGGGCCAAGGGACACTACACGGAAGGTGCCGAGCTGATCGACTCGGTCCTTGATGTCGTCCGCAAGGAGGCTGAGAGCTGCGACTGCCTTCAGGGCTTCCAGATTACCCACTCACTGGGTGGTGGTACTGGCTCGGGTATGGGCACCCTCTTGATCTCCAAGATCCGTGAAGAGTACCCGGACCGTATCATGTGCACGTACTCGGTTTGCCCGTCGCCGAAGGTGTCGGACACTGTCGTTGAGCCGTACAACGCCACCCTCTCTGTGCACCAGCTTGTCGAGAACGCCGATGAAGTCATGTGCCTCGACAACGAAGCTCTCTACGATATCTGCTTCCGTACGCTCAAGCTCACGACCCCGACCTATGGCGACCTCAACCATCTTGTGTGTGCTGCCATGTCCGGCATTACGACGTGCTTGCGTTTCCCGGGTCAACTGAACTCGGATCTTCGTAAGTTGGCCGTCAACTTGATCCCGTTCCCGCGTCTCCACTTCTTCATGATCGGTTTCGCTCCGTTGACCTCGCGTGGCTCGCAGCAGTACCGTGCCCTCACCGTGCCGGAGTTGACCCAGCAGCAGTTTGATGCGAAGAACATGATGTGTGCTGCGGATCCTCGCCACGGTCGCTACCTCACTGCCGCGTGTATGTTCCGTGGTCGCATGAGCACCAAGGAAGTCGACGAGCAGATGCTCAACGTGCAGAACAAGAACTCCTCGTACTTCGTGGAGTGGATCCCGAACAACATCAAGGCCAGCGTCTGTGATATCCCGCCGAAGGGCCTGAAGATGTCCACGACCTTCATCGGTAACTCGACGGCCATTCAGGAGATGTTCAAGCGTGTCAGCGAGCAGTTCACGGCCATGTTCCGTCGTAAGGCCTTCTTGCACTGGTACACCGGTGAGGGCATGGATGAGATGGAGTTCACGGAAGCCGAGTCGAACATGAACGACTTGGTCTCGGAGTACCAGCAGTACCAGGACGCTACGGCAGAGGAGGAAGGCGAGTTCGACGAGGACGAGGAGATGGATGAAATGATGTAGACGGCGACCTGATCGGCTCTCGTCTGCATTGGTTTCGTATATATTCGAGTACAATACACCACGCAAGTGGCAACGTATGAACCCCAGCTCCCGCCCTCAACACCCTTCGAGTAGCTTAACTATCGTCAGATGAGGTTGTCGTTCAGCTTTAGCGCAGACCTAATTTTTTATCCTCTGACGATACCTACCTATAAATACTGCATTTGTCCGCTAGACACACGTGTGTGCTCTCCAGGTGCAGCGCGAGTCTTCAGTCGCGATTCTCTCAAAAGGTCTCATCCGTGGGAATCCCACGAGTCGATCCCACTGGGATCGTCTCGATTGCGTATGCGCAGCTGCAAATTGACCGATCTTTTCATCATCCGCACAGGAGGTATCGCCCGACCAGAGAGTCTCTCTCCGGATTGTATCCGTGGCGTAGTATGATTTATGACGGATGGCTACATTAGCCATCCAGAGGCTAGCCATAATAACCTGGTTAATATATATAGGTCGGGGCGTCTTGAAGGTGCCATATGCCGTTTCGTCGAGTCCTGATGCCGCCATGAGTGGTTATATAGCCAGCGCAAGATCATCGCAGCTCCCTCCAAGACGTTGACTCCGTTGTGATGATCATCTCCCGTGTGCAGGGTGCGGACACTTCGTCGCCCGTGCGGGTGCCCACGCGCACAGCCGTCTCTCACTTCCCAGCTTCTGTCGCTGCCGCCACCGCTGCGGGGGATAACAATCTCCCCGTGCGCGTCATTCGAGTAGCTGCCGAGCACGCTTCGTACTCGCCATTTCGCTCCACATTCTTCCATGATCCGGCCGTGAACCCTCGGCTACGGGGAGACGGCAGCGACGGCATTCACCTTGCGACCGCGCGCGAGTCCAAGCGCTTGTGGACCACGAATGGCCCGCTCATCAACGCACGAACTGTAAAGACCGCAACGTGCCCGGGCTCAGCTTTCAAGAACCAGGCGTTGAGTGCCGACCGACTATATAGCACAAATCGCCACTCGCTCGGCTACGAGGTCCATCGTACGTGCGCTTGCCTACCTCTGAGGATGACATTTACCATTCCTAGTGTCTCTACATTTCTGAAGGATCTCTTCGTGGGACAAGTCTATGCAGCACCACGAGACGCTTCGAGATGGTCCGTCTCTGGAATGGCTCGCGCTTCATGTGGAAGCGTACACCCCCCGTTTAACGTGGAGTGTCTTCGTTGACCTTATTTAGAAACCCAGGACGTCGGAGAGTGTCGGCCCCGGCTCTTACAATCTCACGGTCACGCCGTGTCGCCAAATCCACCACCCACCATCCTCCGAGCTGCCAAGCAATAAGGTATGCGACTCCCCCTCCCTCTCTCTCGTCGGCCTAATTCCCGGCATGATCTCATCGACCTCCATACTGTTGGGATGTATGTTTAGATTGCCATGCTTCCATCGGATCGGCTCAAACAGTGGGGTGGGCGACCCGACCCTCGGCCCATGGACTGCGCTGACGAGTGGAAGACCACCTCTGAGAAGCCGTCGGCCACTGTCTACACGTTTCAGCGTGCGCGCCAGGCGACGTGGATCGAGCAAATCGAAGAGCGACAGCGTCGTACGGATCCGCTCGCCAAGCGGCTTCCTCCGTCGGCCAGAGAAATCAAGATAACAAGGCGAGCTCACCCAGAGCAGCAGCTACCGGATTACGTGCAGGGTAGTCGCAACCCCGTGCACACAAAGGCCAGTGCAGTGGGAGCACGGAGCCCAAGCCCGCAAGCACAACAAGAGGTACCCCCCTCTCCAGCGTTAGGATCACCGACTCACTTGACGACCGCGATGTCACCGAGATCGTTCGATTCGCTCGACCAGCAGGCACTCGAGTCGTTCCGAGGATTTGAACCGACTTGATTCTAAACTCAGTTGCTGTTTCATTGTGGTGAGGCGCCATTCCCCCCAACCAACTCTCAACATGTAAATACTACAGTAATAACGTTTACTGCCGCACGTTGTTCTATCGTTTCCCAATGATATCAACAAAGGATCGCGAATGGTGGAGCACTGGCCGTGCCGCCTCGAGCTGTCTTGACAGCGGCGAGTTCTCGGGCAGCTGCAGGCAGTTGCGCAGCTGCGCGAGCGCCGCCGTGTTGAGCGTGGGGCGCGCCTGCAGGTACCGCATGATCACTTTTTGCTTGACTGAGACGTGGTCTTTCGACAGGAAAAAAGTCCGCAGGACTTCGTTCTCGCCGATTTGGACACGGCCCACGCGCTCTTCCAGCCGGAATTCCGGGCATAACCGCAAGTGCTGGTACGTGTCGTCCGAGAGTTGGATGCGGCCGGGCGTACCCCTCGATTCCATGAGGTTGGCGATGACCGTATTGTGGCCCCAGATGAGGTACCGCGGCTTCTTGATGCCGACGACGCCGCCCACGACCTTGCCCGTGTGGATGCCGATCCGCATTTGCAGCACGACCTTGGCGTCGTCGCAAAAGCGGTCAATTTCGTGGAGCATCTCGACGGCAAACGCCGCGATCGCGGCCGCGTGGTGCTTCTCGCTCTTGTAGTTGGGCAGACCACCAATCACAATGAACGCGTCGCCGACCGTGTCCATCTTGTAAATACCCAGCGCGTCCAGGTGCTTGTCAAACGCCGAGTAGATCTTGTTGAGAAGGATACAGATATCGCCCGGTTTGAGCGTCGCGCCGAGGGACGTGAAGCCGACCATATCCGAGTACAGCAGCGTCACTTCCGCGAGCTCGTCGACGACCGTGGCCTGCCGCATGAGCGCCTCGGCGTACTGCGGCGACGGCAACATGTTGGCCAGTAGGTCCTCGCACTTCTGTTTTTCCAGGCGAAGCGTACACTTGAGCAAAAAGTCGTGGCGCATGCCGAGCTCGCGCTTGTACGCGAAGTGGCCGGCGAGCACCGTGACTGCGAGGTACAAGAGAAAGCTCTCGGTGCGTTGGTACCAACTCTCGCGGCCCTTGGTCACGCTGAGCACGACGTGGACGCCAAAGGACCACGCGGTCACGAGCGTCGAGTTGAGAAAGCGCAGGCGAATCGCGAGGCCAAAGATCACGGCGTTGACAATGCTCAGCTCCAGTTGCGGGCTTACTGGCGAGCTCCCGACCGTGGGGGATGAGGTACTTCTACTCTCGTCTTGGAAGAGCAGCTGCACGTCCGTGAGCGTCACAAACAGGGCACCGCACGCGACACTGGCGATCTCCTTGAACGTGTGGAACTGTCGTGGGAACTTGCGGATGAGGAAGAGCGCTAGCAGCGAGACACTGAGAATGACCGAGTTGATCCCGTACCGCACATTGCCGCCCATGGTTTGCGCCGTCTCGTTGTACACTTGCGAGACGATCGTGAGCAGCATCATGACGGCAAACGCGCGCACGGACGTGACAAACTGCGGCGCGCTCTCGCGATTGTGGTCGGCGCGAAAGACGGTTTCCATCTCGTCGGCTGTACCGATGATTCCCTTAATGTCAAGCTCGTTCGCGACTGGTACATTCTGGACGACCGGACTCGAGGCCACCACGGCACGTCTCGACCGCGGACGTCGCTTGGGCTGGAACTGGAGCGTCGTCGTGCTGATCTCGACGGCGTTCATGTACCCAATGTAGTCGTCGCTGCGGTGGTGGAGCGCGGCGTTCTGGATCACTTGCGCGCGGATCGATTCTTCCACGGCGCCATCGAGTGCGTGGCTCACATCCGTTTGTTCTTGCCGCGGCGTGGCGCGCTTGCCGTCGAGCCAATAGAGCTTGACCATGCCCTTGCCCTTGAGGTTCATCATACCGCGGTCGGCAATGCTGTAGCAACCGGACCGCAGCAGAAGCTGCCGCGTGCGATCGCTGATCTGGATCTTCCCGGGGACGCTCGACGAGCAAATGCGCGACGACGTGTTGACCGTGTCGCCAAACAAGTGGTAGCTATACGTCTTGCTGCCCACGACGCCCGCGACCACGGGCCCCGAGTGGATGCCGATCTGGAGCTGGATCTCGACGCCGTTGAACGTCCACTGCTCCGTGTCGCGGATGCGCATCATCGTGAGCGCCATGTCGGCCACCTTTTCGCAGTGGTACGGATCGTGGTACGGCACGCCCGCGGCGCACATGTACGTCTCGGCGATGGCCTCGACCTTGTACACGCCCCTCGCGTCCGTGGCCTTGTCAAAGCAAAACACAATGCGGTTAATGAGTTTGACGAGCTCGATGGCGCTCGCGTGCTTGGCGAGCGCCTGGAAATTGCTCACGTAGCAAAACAGAATCGAGACTTCGTCGTAGTACTCGGCCAGCTCGTCCGTGCGGTTCTGCTTGAGATTTTCCTTGATGTGGACGGGCAACATGGTCTCGAGGAGATCGTCGCGGCGCTTGCGCTCTTCGGCCACGCTCAGGCGCTCGACAAACTCGAGCCGCACGTGACGCTCACTGTAGTAGGACGACAGCATGCAGAACGCGGCCATGGCGATGCTCACGGTCGACTCGAGCTGCTGGAAGAAAGAGCACGTCTTGCAAAACACAATGACAAAGCTGGCCTTGCACAGAATGTGGCACGCGGCACACAGCGTCGCGGTCGTGAAGCGCATGCCCGAGGCGTTGAAGACGAGCAAGAAGTAGAGCAGCAGCATGGCGCGCACGCTGGTCTGCGAGCAGAAGAGCGTTGACTGGGCCAGAGTCTCGGCACCGTCGTCGCGCCAGACGCCGACGAGATAGAAGAGCCGCGGCAGCAGCAAGAAGAGACCGTGGAGCAGGTAGTGCACAAACACGAGTTGGTCAAAGTGGCGCGCAAACCACGCAAAGTACGAGCCCGTGTAGAAGCCAAGCGCGAGCAGGATGATCACGAGCCGCGAGGCAAAGATGCTCGAGTGCGTCGCGAGCGGATGCGTCACGTACTGGCCGAGCAGTAGTCCGGCGTGCAGGAACACGACAATCTGATTGGCGAACCGCACTTTCTGCATCACGTAGACGTTGTAGTGCTTGAGGAAGATCTCGTCGAGGCTCGCGTCGCGGAACCGCAGCGGGAACATGTGCATGTCTGCCCGCTTGCGGGTGGCTCGTCGACCCGTGTGGTGGGAAGAGGCGCCCGTCCCCAGACCGCCACTGATCTCGTGCTCGCTGACGGGTGGCGAGGCCGGCTGTACCTTGGAGGTGCCGTACACGGGCGCGTGAGCTGTCGTGCGTCGTGGGTTCGTCAGCTGTGCCGCGGCCTGCGTAATGAGTGTGCTGGTCGGCAGGATCTCGTGGGCCGGGAACAAGAAGCTCCGGTGGTGCGTGCTGCTCTTGCGGTCCGAGGTCGCGCTGCCCGACGATGACATGGACCCGGTGCGTGGCGAGAGTCCCGGGAACGATCCGGTCCGCGTGGCAGTGACCGCGGTAGTGGCAGCTGCCACGGCACTGTGCGTGATCTCCACGGCCGTGGCCGAGGTCATGGACACGCGCGGACCGATCCGCGAGGTCGCCGTGTCGGACGGCACGAGCATGGGCACGGGCGACGCCACGCGCACATCGCCCATGATTCCAAGAGAGTGACTCGGTCGAGCGCGTGGCCTACCAAGCGGCCTACCCACCAGACCATGGGTCTGGAGTGGAGAAGGTATTTATACGGCTGCAGTGTCAAGCAGGAGAATTTATATATATAGGAATGCAAACAACGAGACCGGAATGCTTGCCGTACAACCGCGACGCTGACATGTCTTTTCTTTTTCTTGCAGCTCGCAAGCGTCCGTGTCTGCATGTTACGTCTTGGCGGGTTTGGGTCGTTTGGTGGGCGTTCGTCCCGGGATCTACAGAGACAAGAGCCATGAGCCTTTTACCCACGTAATAAACAGGAACCTGTACTGGCAGCACGTACCAGTGTGTCGGGGTTGGCCGGGTCGGGCACCCACGAGATGTTGCTGACGTTGTGGGACTCTTTGAAGAGCATGGTAAAATCGCCGACGCGCTCGACGCGGCCACCCCAGAGGTACACGCGCCCGCTCTTGAGCACGAGCTGCGTCTGCAGCAGCTGCACAATGTCTCCCACGCGCAGGTGTTGCGCCACGCTCTTGGGCAGCACGAGCGACGCGCAGCCCGAGTCGTCGCCGACGAGCAGCGTCGCGTTCGCGCCGCTCGCGAGGGCCTCGTCCTTGGCGTTGGATTCCATCACAATGACCTTGAGATAGCACTCCTTGTCGCTCAGCGCGGGCGTGAGGTCCTTGATCTTGAGAAACGTCGGCTTCTTGCGCGGCGGGGGCGTGCCCATCTGCCCCGAGAGCCGCCGCTCGCTCGTGCTTGCCGGTGCGTCCATATTGCTCTGACCCCAATGTGAGCAGCTCACAACTGTACTGTACAGAACCTCTTTAGAAGACCCTAAAATAGAAACCATCGTGACTGGATGATTTCTTAACGGTTCGAAACGTTTCTAAATGTTTCCCATAGACTTCAACCATGGGAACAAAGGGAAAAAGAACCAGAAAATCCTCACGGACGCACCGAGATCGCGCCGCTCTTTGTCGTCCTCTGCTGCCACCAGAGAGACCGACGCCGCGTGTATGCACCCACCTGGTCAGCGCCTTCCTACGAGACGTTTCGCTGGCGAATTTGGCGTCTAGAAGGCATTTTTTGGGCGTCAGGGATCCCTTTGAGCACCAAAAGATATCCGCATGAAGCGACTCTTCCAGAAGACGCCCAGTACGTCGGCGCTGTCGCGTGGCTCCAGCAAAGGCAGCTCCCCATCGTCTCCTGATAGCACCGGAGAACAACGTGGTTCGCCCAATCGGCGCAGTAGTCGCGGAGAGCGGCGGTCGTACTCGCCCGAGAAGCTGGCGGCGGTGTTCCGGCGGTCCAGTCCCGACAAGCGTGCTGCTCAGGCAAGTCTGCAGGACGAAGCTGACGGCGCAAGTGAGCGGGCGTTGCCGCGCGCGGCCAGTACGAGCATCAGCGACGCCGAGCTCCATGGCAAAGTGGTCGAGTACATGACGGCGGCGAGCGAGGCCGCGCAGGACGCAGCACTGCGCGAGATCCACACCGCGCTTCTCGAAGACGTCGCGGCGACTGGCGTGCGCATGTGAGTGGATCAATGGGGCTGAATGGGTTTGGTGTATCGAGCATTCTCTGACGACCCGTGGATGATAGGCGCGTGAGCCAGAAGGACACGGACAAGCTCATCAGCGTGAGTTCGCAGCGACTGCGGCTCGCGTTCCAGCGACGACTCGATGCTTTCAACGCCGCGTTGCTCAAGACTCCTGATCAGCCCGCGCTATCGTTTCTATGGGAGAGCGACGAGGTGGTGGATCACTTTGTCGTCACGCTGGACGTGCTCACGGAGCTCCTGCGAGACGGCGAGGCCAACGCGACCAACCACGTCGTACTGGTCGTGAGCGAGCGGCTTCCATCGACGCTCGTGAAAGTGCTCAAGGCATGCTCGCACTCTGGTGGCGCTCAGCTCACGCCACACGACGCGCGAGTCGCCGACGCGGTCTTGAAGGTGTTGACGCGCTTGGTGCGGTTCCAAGAAACCGTGCACGAACTCTCTGAGGCCTCGACGTTGCACCGGCTTTTCCACATGCGATTCGCCTCGAGAGAGAGGCAGTTTGCCACTCTTCATCTCATTGAGGCGTCGGTGGAATCGACTTGCGGTTCGCTGTGGAATGGCGTCCTCACGCACCTGCACGAGCATCGCGGGCTGCAAGAGCTGCTCGCGACCGTGGAGACTGCGGAAGGCCTGGCCAAGGTGCTGTCCATTTGTGCGCGTGTATTACGCGCTGCCTACGAGCGAAACGACCTCACGCTCCACAGGCAACTGCGCCTAGACCAGTATTATGCGGACGCGTTTGCGGTGTACCAAGCAACTTTTGAAGGAGGAGATGGGGAGGAGAGGAACGACCCTCAAGACGCGCTCCGCATCGCCATTGCAGAGTTGTGTCTGAGTGGCAGCGAGAGCGCGTTGGTCGTCGCGGATGTCACGCACGATCCATGCTTCGCGTTGTGTGAGAACAAGGCCCCCGCAAAAGCGTCGTTCTTCAACGTCGAGGCGTTTTCGATCGTGGGCCAGATTCTCGACTTTCTCCACCAGCATTGCGACGGCTCAAGTCTGACCGCGTCATGTGAGCGCTTGGCGTGTCTGTATATCCAAAAGATCGGTCGCCTGATTGCCGCCAACCGGTTCGACTATGTTTTGATTCGGGTAAGGGTGTACGCACTTCCCCTCGGCAGTTGTCATGTGGTTTAACAGTTCTCATGGTTTACTTTCAGCGCTCGGGGATCATGGAGCAACTATTGAGACAACTGAACAGGTTACCAGATCTCTCCAAGCATGCCGTTGGCTCGGTTCTCGCCGCGACCGCCATCGAAGCGGGGGTCATTCCGTACTCGGAGCTCACAACGATCGCTGTCTATATCGGCCACACGACCACTCAAGCCTCTTCAAGTAACCGCAGCACTGGTCTGATGGTGCTGCTGGGCTTTGTGGTCAACCTGCTTCGTTTCCACCGTGCGTATCGAAGTATCTTTCGCTCGACCGGGGTGATCGAGGCCATTGTCTCACTTTTCCAGGCGCAGACCGTACTCGCCTCGTCGGATGAAGTCGCTTCAACCAAGATCAACGTGGCGTATCCTACCAGCCAGCTCAAGATTGGACACAGCAGTTGGCATCGCCGCCACTCCCCCGGAGCCGCAGCGAGCGACTGGGTGCTTCCTGTCAACGAGAAGAATCTCGTTTTGTTTCTGACATCGCATTGCCGCCAAACCAGTACAGTGAGGAGAGGAGACCCATCTCACCACTGTGTGGATCACCGTGTGTTTGTGCTCGTGCTCGACGTACTGACAGCATTTGCTGACGAGTCCACAAACAGTTCCGACTCCGATGGAGGGAACAATGCAGAAGAGGACGACGAAGAGGCGGTGCGTGTGGGATTGTGTGAGCCCCCGGTGCTAGAGTGTCTTTGCATCCTCCTTGCGAACGAACACTACCAAGAAAGTGCACTGTTGCTCTGGACGGCTGTGATCCAGATCGCGTTGCGGATCAAGAAACAAAACACAAGCGCCTACAATACCGTCAACTGCTTTCTCCAGTCGCTTCGGTATGTGGGCTTGTCGCTCTACCACAAAAAGGACCAGGACGTCAAGATCATGTTTCACGCGTCGATACAAGTGCTTTGTACCGGGCTTGGCTTTCTCGAGGCAACGTTAAGACCTGAGCTGCCGGGCGTCGATCTATGCCCAAGAGGATCAACAGCCGCGCTAAGACTCACGAGCAAAGTGGATCGGGATCGCTTGCTGCTCGCTGTGGTTGACAGTGGCGGGTTGTACACGTGCCTCGCGTTGTGTTGTGCACTTGCCCGCGCCATGGAACCAGAGGATCGTGACCAATCCGATCGTCCGACTTACGGCAGCAGCGATAAAGCATTCGTACTCTCGACACGGTTGGTGCAAATCTTCGTTGCTTCGAATGCGAGCGTCGCGGAACTCTTCAACTGGTGCGTTCCAACTCCCTTTCGATTTTCCTCAATTCGAATGCTATACTTATCAGCATGTTCTATGGATCGTACGTAGCGCGGTGACGTTCGATTTCTACGGCAGCCTCCATCACCAATACGTCTTGCAACGTGCCAGCAATGCCCAGAAGAGTGATTGTGAAGATAGGGACCACTCTGTCGACTCGCTATGTGGATCCTTGTTGCAAGGACTGCTCGGGTTTGCCGTCTATGACTATGAGATCGCACTGCGGGATGGCGACTGTGACGCGGTCATGGTGGAGACAATCAAGGTCACGCAACCTGGAGCGCTTGTTGTGCTAATGCAGCTGCTTCGGCTTTGGTCGAGTGACGTGCTATCTGCTCAGCACACCGATCGTTTTCTGCGCCATGTGGGAGATTTGCTGGAGATGTACGTGGACTGTCGCTCAGTCAGGAGGAATAGTCCAACTGATTCATGTGACGCTATTTACTTCCAGACCAGAGAATGCTCGTGCATGTGCGACCGCAAACCTCGCGGACGTTCTGTTGGCGAGTTTTGCAACGCTTGGTTATCCCGCAAGCACTGTGAGCGAGGTGGAAGCAGAGCAGTCTCTCAACGTGAGCCTGCTCGATCAGAAGAACCGGTATCATGCAGTATTGCTGAAGATGCTCGAGAGCGCAGTCGCAGGTGGCATCTCTCACACACTCGCGGGTCGCTGGATCAAGCTGATCGTGGATGCGTCGGTTGAGTTGCGAAACCAGACTTTGAAGAACCAGGAATACCACTTGGAATCACCTGTCATGCCTCTTCTCCACGTGCTCCTGAAGCTTGCTGTTGGCAACCGCTTGACCAGCTCGTGCGAGCAGAATCCAGCGATCACGTTCGATTCATCTCGAGACGGTTTTGCTCAAATGCAAATACCCGAAGTGTTAGCGCGCGCAACCGGTTCATCATCTTCCTTCCAAGTAGCTGGTCAAACTGTGGTGGTGCCGGCATCGTCATCTGCGTCGTCGTCAGCATTCGCCGCGCTCACAGCGAAGGTCTGGCCGCCGCCGGACGGCTACACGGCTATGGTGTGGTTTCGCATTGATGCCGTCGAGACCAAAGACGCACGAGAAAAGCTTTATTGGGAATTGCTGATGCAGAACCTGTGTGTGCTATGCCACAAGACGACGAAGGATGAAACTGCGCTAAAGTGCTCACACCGCGCGTGCCGGGCCTGCCTCGAGGCACTCGCAAACTGCGGCGGCGAGTGCGTCGTGTGCAATCCACCGACGTTTTACTTGTGTCGCTTTCGTTCGGGAGATAGCAAGTGTGTGAGCGAGCTGTTCTTGCGTGGGCCCAAGCTGTGCATGCGCACGAGTGCTGCCAGCAAGACGGGCGTCCATCCATTCAACCACGCGCCGCTACAAGTCGGCAGATGGTATCACGCCGCCGTGGTCCATTCTCGACAACGGTTCCAGTCGAGTCACGTGTCGCTCTATCTCAATGGGGTTCTTCAAGAAACCGCCAAGGTCTCGTACCCTTCCAGCCTCTCAAGCGGACAGCCACTAAGTGGATTGGTCGGCATTCCTTCGCAGGCACGACGAGTAACGGCGTCGCAGTGGACAATAAGCTCGTTTTACTTGCTCGAGGACGCGCTGTCGGCCCACTTGGTCAACGCCGCGTTTGCCGTCGGTCCGTCCTACGGCGGTCTCTTTGCCGGTCCAAGCGGAAGCAACGAGCTGCTGGTCAGTGTAGACCATTTATCAGTCGAGAGTCTGTTGCTACTCGACGAGTACACGCGCGATCCAATTAAGACACTGATCGAGTCGGTCGAAGCGGCCGAGCGGAGTGGCAAGAACTCGATCCTCAGGAGCAGTTTATCACTGGCGTCAGCGGCGTCCTCGGCTGCAGCTGCGATTGTCCAGGATATCAAGACGAGGGGCACGAGTGCAAGCATTTTTGGGAGAATCGCGTCGGCCGTGCCGGTGGTGAGCATCCCGCTTTCCCACGATCGCATCACGCTGGTGTACAGTTCAAGCACGGCTGTGGGTATTGATTTATCAGTGATTCCCAATGGCAAGTTGGACGGGCGACCTCTAGCGCAACTCTTGGGCGGAGCCGAGATCCGCGCGTCGTTTCGCTTGGCTGATACGCTCCACGATCTGTGTGGGTCTGGAGCGCGATTTGTGTACATGCTGATCGAGCACGCCGCCGGTGCCCTCGAACTCGAATTCACACTTGAGCTACTGTGGCAAATGCTCCACAGTCACCCCAAGAACTTGGCCGCGATGGAGCACGAACATGGCTATGGCATTGTCAACTATCTGCTACACCAGAAGCCCGGGACGATGCTGACCACCAGGGCACTAATGCTTCTATTTCGAATCGTTGGAGTTGATATCGACGACGAGACCGTGTCGTCAGCGTCGATGCACGACTCGCCAGTCGAACAGCGAGAAAGTGTGATTCGAAACCTGCTCGCGCTGCAGCACTTTGTGCTCGACTATTCGCTTTGGCAACACGCGTCGACATCCATCCAGAAGCTCTTATTCTCGACGCTGTACGCGTTGATGATGACTGGTGGCGACGATGCCGAGGCGTTAACGCGAGAGCGCAATCGCGCGCAGCTCCAGTCTCTCTCGATTGTGAGGCAACTGCTCTATGTGTTCTTGGATCCCGACGTTGACAACGAGTTACTGCGCGTCATCGCCGATCTGATCTTGGTCTGCTTGACGGCGGGCAATAGAACGGGTTCTTTCCACGTCGAGGCCAACTTTTCCGAGATCGCGTCGTTTCTTGCAAGCTCGCTTTCGCCGCGATTTGCGCGTACTCGTGATGCATTCGAGGAGCCAGGAAACAAGTCAAGAGCTACAGTGCATTCACCAGATAGTCCGCGACGTCCGTCACCTGCTCGCCGTCGATTTGATGTACTCGTCGACGTGAGTTCGGACTCACAGAGTCCCATGCAGCGACTGTGTTTGAGTCCGCGAGGGAACACTAGAAGGTTTGGGAGCACCACGGAGGCGATGGAATGGCGGAGCATCAACACGCATCTGCCCTCACCAGCGTCGACGCCAGTGTCCCCAAAAGGTCCGTCCTCACTACCGTTGTTTTCCACGTCGGCCCCGACCATCCGCGTGCGGCAGACCCAAGCGCAGGATATGCTACTTGACATTTTGACCAAGGCTGTGCACAAGCACGACCTCAAGGAAAACCGTGAGCGGGACGAAGTCGAAGGGTTATATGTTGAAACTGGCTTGGACGGATCTGCTCGGCCAACGCCGGCAGCGACAACTCCATCGAGTACACCGACACAGCGTTTGCAGATGCCAACGACAGCAGCGGTGGCCAAGCTCGTTGGGTTCCGTAAAGTGTTATCCCCTCGGTGGATCGGATTCTTTCTGTTTCCCGCCGCCGATGCCTCGTGCTCCTCAGTGACGATCGCCCCGTCCACTGTGGTCGCTGCGCTCAAGCTGCTTGCGGCGCTTCTTAATCGGGCGCGGTATGAGTCTGTGTTTCGCAAGGACGGTTACTATCGCCTGCTCGCACAAGGGCTTCCATGCGACCACCGAGCGGCCAGTGGGTCTTTCTCGTCCACTTCCTCCTTTCCCTTTGACCACATGTGGTACTCCCTCTTCTGCATGGTGCTTGGCCCGCCCGTGGACGGCCTCCCGCACAAAATTCAGTTTGAGATGTTCTTTTTGACCAAGGACTTCGCGCTCAACGTCGAGCGCGATCGACTTGTAAACGCCCACATGGCCTGGGTGATCCTCGCGCTCGTGCGGCGTCACTACAACGATCCCATCACCTTTGAAGCCTTACGGAGGTTGCGCATCTCCCCGGAAACCTCCATGATGACCCAAGTCGCCCACGCGCTTTATGCAAATCCCCCTGCCGACGCTGCGTTGTGCCATGCGCCAGTGCTCGATTTTCTGGCCCACATCTACTCAGCTATGCCGGCATTCCGAAATCTGCTCGTGCACTCGCACGGCAGTGGCAGTACGACAGGTAACGCTCACAGCAGCAACCAGCATACCAGTGGTAGCGGAACAGAAAGCAAACTGCGAGGCGAGATCCTGGACGAGCTTTCCTTACTCGCATGCAGCGCTGCTCGAGCGGAGCTATTCGTCAAGTATGCTCCCTCCGAAAAGAAAGTCCATCAAGCACTTCTCAACCACAAGCGGGATCTCACGGCCATCGAATTTGCAGCCTGTACTGTCGAAGTAGCCGAACAATCGGCGCTGGAAGACGCCAGCGGCGACGACCCGTTCCTCCATCCCATTGCCGGCCGCGCCGTTAAGATGCTCGTCGCAATTTTGTGCGATTTCCTCGTCATGCACCCCAAGGGCGCCGATCACGTCGAGGCGTTTTTCGACAGCCACTCTGGGAGTGCGTTATCGCCCCCACTTCACGACGGCCTCCAACTGCGCTTCCAAACGCTAGTGCTCATAGGTCTCGTCGAGCGTGTGCGTGTCCAGTTGGCCGACGATTCGATACTGTCCGACCACAAGGCGTTTGCGACCAATATCAAAGAGTTCATGGCACTGGCGATCCAGAAAATGCACATGTGGCAGCGCGCACAGCATGGCGATGCGTGTCCGCAGGCGTTTGCGTGTTGTGGAGAGACGTTCCATTTCGCTGGCGGACCGCTTGTGCTGCTGGATCTGGCGCTGTACTTTCTGGGTGACACGACTGCTGGCGCCACGACCAGCACGAGCAGTGCCTCGTCCTCTTCATCCACGTCGACGCTGGGACAGATGATTCAAGACAAGCTGAATAAAAGCGCCAAGCACTCGAAGCGGCGGCAGACGTTCAAAAGCTTGCTGCTGGGCAAGGTGGCCTTCGGGGCCTCGTCCAAGTCGGCCGAGCTCGAGGCGCTCGCATCTGCGATGTACGCGGCCGTGAATGCCGTGGTGCTCCACGTGCTGCAGGGCCACGGGTCTGAAGTCTCGGACGACGAGTGCGAAACGCTCTTGCAGCTCGTACACGTGCACCGCGACGTTGTGCTCAACGCTCGCAATACGCAAGACCGTGAGTTCCTCATCTGCCTGTGCCGCTTCTTGTTGCAACTACTGGCGGCCGGTGGTGAGGGAAGTGGCGGCTTCACGAGCGTGGGCGAGTCCAATAAGGCACTACAGGAGATTGCAGCCCAAATCTGGATTGATCTGCTGCAGCTTCAGCGGCCGCTCATGGTGGAGCTGCTCACTGTGGAGCTGCGAAGGGCCGGTGGCGCTCCGTACGTGGTAAACTTGATGAAGAACGGCTTTGATGTCTTGCTCGAGTGCCCTCGTATGGATACCGAGACTTCGATCGTCGAGTCATCGGCGTTCAAAAAGTTTAAAGGTTGGCTTGACATTGTGGGGCCACCGCTGACCGAGTTGGAGACGACTCTGGACCGAGTGTTCGTTAGACGCATGGTGGAAGCCAAGGAAGTCGTGCGCGACGCCTGGGCCATGACCCACAAGCGCCAAGCACAGCGGTTCGCGAAAGAGACTAAACGATTTGCGAGTCGCTTCGAGTGGTTCGGAAGTATGGAGCGTGCGTGCTTTGATGCATTAGTGGATGCGCAGCAAAGCGAGTTTCGACGACAGCTCAAGTGGCGTCAAGATCGAATTGACCGGCACAAATTTCACTCAAGGCAGTGGCAGAAGCTGCGCCACGACCTCTTGCAACAGGCATTGCGGAATAGTGACGAGGGCGAGAAGGAAGACTCGACGCCAATGCCACATCCGTCACACTCACTCACTCTAGAGATTGCACGACAGGACCGACGTCAGCAGGCTATGGCTACAAAGAAGCAATGCATCTCGTGGCTGTTGGATGCAACCGAGGGACCATCACGAATGCGCAAGCGCCTAATTGCAAAGGTGCATTCGGAAGGCCCAGCCATTCCCGCTAAGAGTGTGACCCCACCGACATCATCCTTCACAGTCCGGACCGAATCGCTTGTGCACCCTCGACCGCCGACATCCCTGGAGCCGTATCCACAAAGGCACCGACGCTTCTCGGAGTCTGATATCGAGTGGTACGCCCACACTCTCGAGAAGATTAATCCCATTGTCCACACAGCCAGCACACCTGATCAGATTCAGTTGCGTCGACTAAAGAAGAACGAGTCACAAGAGAAGCCCAAGTCGAGACCAGCGAGTCGTCGACTCTCGTTCGAGAATGTATTACGAGCTATGCCGCCAGACTCGGACGCAGAGATACGTCGCGCAGGAGACCTGTATCGCCAGCGTCAAGATAGCTCTCTATCAACGACAAATGACCAGGGAAGTGGGGATGACGATGACCAGGATCAAGAAGACTCGATTGCCAACGAAGGAGGACCTAGTGGCTTTGGGGACGATGATACGAACGACGCCGACGCGGTCGATGAAAAGCTGCGTCCGCTGCTCGTGCCCGGAGATGAGATTCTCGATATGTTTGACTGCCTTCGCGTCGACGGCATGGATGCGTGTCCTGGCGTCTTTATTCTCTGCAGTGATCACCTGTACATTGTCGATAACTACCAGCTTGTTGTCCAGTACGGACCGACACTTCCTGCTGAGGGTGCTGCCGCTGCGAACCGACGAGGCCCTCTCGGATCGTCATGGAAGGACATCTCGGCCGCTGCCGCCACGACCAAAGTCATGGAAGTGTCGGTGGAGGCGCCGACTCGACTCGAGCGTCGCCTGAGCCTTCGGTTCCAGGTGCCGTCGCCGGCGTTTGAAGTCCCACAAACACCAAGTGGCGTGCTCACGATGCAGCGCTCGACGTTTACGCACCAGTGCCGCTTCTGGGCGTACGAAGATGTAGTCGAACTACACAAGCGACGCCACCAGCTTCGCCACGTGGCACTCGAGCTGTTTGCTCACGACGGCCGCAACTACTTGGTAAGAGCCATGTATCCACTGAGGAGGTACCGTATTCCCCAGTGTCCCCCACTCACTGTGCTCCTCTCTTTTCTCTTCTGTAGATTACATTTGAGTCGCCTCAGCAACGCGAGAGCGTCTTCAATTCGTTGCTCGCGAGGTGTCCCAATGTCCGAGGAGCTGCCAACGGCATGGACGGCACGACCGCCGTGTCCGGGGATCTCTACTCGCAGCTCAAGAAACTGCTTCGCCAAAACATGACGGAGCGCTGGATCAGCCGCGAGATTTCCAACTTCGAGTACTTGATGCACTTGAACACACTGGCCGGTCGTTCGTACAACGACCTGACGCAGTACCCCGTGTTTCCCTGGGTCCTTTCCGACTACACATCGACGACACTGGATCTCACGGACCCGGGCGTGTACCGCGACCTCTCCAAGCCCATGGGAGCACTATACCGAGAGGACGAGTTTCGCGCACGGTACGAGTCGTTGGTGGGCGACGGTGGCGCAGGAGACGAAGACGAGGGGGACAACCCCATGGGCGTCAAGCCGTTCCACTACGGCACGCACTACTCGTCCGCAGGCATTGTGCTCCACTATTTGATGCGCATCGAGCCGTTTACGACCCATTTCATTCGCCTCCAGGGCGGGAAATTCGACCACGCCGACCGATTATTCTCGAGCGTCGCGAGTGCGTGGAAGAGTGCTGCTGGCATGGACAGTGCCCACAACGGCACGCAAGACGTCAAGGAGCTCACGCCAGAGTTCTACTATTTGCCGTCGTTTCTCACGAACCTCAACCACCACGAGTTTGGCCGCGACCAGAACGGCTTTGCGGTGGACGACGTCGAGCTGCCGCCGTGGGCTCATGGCTCACCGCGCGAATTCGTGCGCGTGAACCGAGAGGCGTTGGAGAGTCCGTTTGTCTCGGCGCACTTGCACCACTGGATCGATCTCATCTTTGGCGTCAAGCAGCAGGGCCCTGCGGCCGTCGAGGCCTGCAATGTGTTTTACCACTTGACGTACGAAGGCGCCGTGGATCTGGACGCGATCACGGACCTCGCGATGCGGCGCGCCATGGTGGACCAGATCAGCGAGTTTGGCCAGACGCCGTCGCAGCTCTTCAAGACGCCCCATCCGCCGCGGGTGCGACTCTCTGCAGCGACAGGCTTGCCGTCGTCGTCGTCGTCGTTCGGTTCGAGTGGTGGTCCCACAAGCAGTGGCTCGACCGGTGCCTCCGCTATAACGACCGACAGCAGTACAGGTGCCGCCACGGTCGGCTCACCGCTTACCGCATCAGGCGGACTCAGTCTCGCCAGCTCGTTCATCGAAGGCTCGGATCTCATGGGCCGCGTACACAGCATGCTCTCCAACACTTCGGCCACGTCGACGTCGCTGCTGGACGACTCGACGGCAATCCTCGACCACGCGGCCATGCTCCAGCAGGAACCACGGCGGGAAATCGGCGTCAACCCGCTCGTCGCTGCGCACCGCGGCCACCACCAGCAACAGTCTTCTTCCTACGCTGGGAATGGCTTCGCGCCGTCCATGACCATGCGCACGCGACAGCTCAGCTCGGGCGTGCCAGCCGCGCCGATCCACCAGATCGCGATCGCCAGCGCGTCCGTGACGCGAGACGAACGCGTTGCGTGCGTGGGCGACCGCTGCCTGCTGATTCCACCGCGCCACCACGAGTTTTTCGCCTGGGGGTTCCAGGACCGCTCGCTCAAGATTCTGTCGACGAGCTCGAGCGAAGTCGCGCATGGCGGCGACTCGAAAGTCGTCGCGTCGTTTGAAATCGAGTTCCCCATAAGCGTCGCGTGCATGACGTCGGACGGCCGCACGCTGATCGCTGGCGGCGCCGTCGCGCCGGTCGTGCGGCTCTGGCAGTTCAGCGCGACCAAGAAGTCGGTCGTCTCGTCGGTCGCGGGGGGCGGCGCGAGCGTGGGCACGCGCAAGCGCGCGTACAGCGTCGGTCTCCACTCGGCCGGCGCGAGCGGGCGTTCGCTCGTGTCACTCGCGACGCTGAGCACGCCGTCGCACCGCGCACCGATCACGGTCGTGCAAGTGTGCCGCGCCTACAGCGTCATTGTCAGCGGCTGTGCCGGCGGCGTCGCCGTGCTCTGGGATCTCAACCGACTGCGGTACTCACGAACGCTGGCGACGCCGCACGACGACGACACGACTGTGCGGGAACCCATCCGCGCGATCGCCATCAATGAAGTGACAGGCGATCTCGTGGTTGCGTGCGGTGCCGTGTTTACCGTCTACGACGTGAACGGCGAGCTGCTCGCGCGGCTGCGGGCCGAGACGCTGCTCCACGACTCGCAGTACCCACGCGGCGCGATCACGAGCATGGCCGTGAACCGCAGCGAGGCGTCAGCGTGGTGCCGCGAAAAGGCGGTCATCACGGGCCACGCTGATGGCGTCTTGTGTATCTGGGCGTACGCGCACAATGGGTACGGCGACGGCGACGTCGCGATTGAGCTCAAGGGCCGCCACATGGTCTCCAAGACGCTGGCGACGAACAGTGCCACGACGTCGCGCAGTGCTATCACGAGCGTGCTGCTCGCGACGGACGAGCGCCGGCTGTTTACGGGCAATGCCGACGGACTGCTGTCGCTGTGGACGCCGCTGGCGCCCAGCGGCGGCGCGCCGACGACGCCGACAAAGTCGGTCGCGGCGAGTGCGAGTCCGCTCTCGACGCAGCCCATGAATCTCTTGTGAAGCAAGAAGTGAGAGAGAGAGACACTGAAGACTAAGGAAGGGCCATGTGATCTGAGAGAGGAACAAAGCAGCCTTGTTATTGAGTGTAACGTTGCCGGGCTTGGAGTCGCGTCGCGTGTGCGATTTCTTGGCGTCTCACACATGCTGAGTGGATGCTGGTGTGACAGGTGCCGTCTGTACGCCACACACGGAGATGGTTCCGCAGTCGATCGATACGCCCTTGGAGCTCCGCCGGTGGGGGCCCAGCGAACACTTTCTGGTAGCGGATACAGTGTCGGCTCGGGGCCTCGTTTCTCCGTCATGATCTGGAACTCGTTCCCTTGGGGCACCCACCAGCCATCATACACCTGCAAGAATCTCCCGTAGGTCTCTAAGATCAGTTCTGTAGGGCCTTGGGTATCAGTGCAACGGAAGGATAGTGCGGAATGTAGCCATGTTGGTCTTCCTCTTCCCACTGAACCTTCAATCCACGATATCTAAGGTGACGCGATCATTCACTATCAGAGGTATTGACCATCACTCCTCACACGAAGAGCTCTCAGAGACGTTGCGCAAACCTTTTGGCCAAGCACCACATGCACTCGTGATCCACCAAGCGGCGCCGGCCCAGACCTCACTATTATTGACGAAGTCGTGCATCCTCCCCACTCGAACTCGATGCGGTTCCTCCACGTATTGCGACCGCGTGGTTTGCGCGCTGCGGCGCCGCGTCTCCATCGCTCATCCACTTCTGCGGCCACCACGACGCCCAACTACCGGCGCATGATCCTCGAGTCGCGTGTCTACGACGTGGCGCGCCAGACGCCGCTGCAGCACGCGGCGGCACTGTCCGAGACTCTGCAGAACCGCGTCTTTTTCAAGCGCGAGGACCTGCAGCCCGTCTTCTCGTTCAAGATCCGAGGCGCGTACAACAAGATGGCGAGCCTCACGGACGCGCAAAAGGCCGCGGGCGTCGTGGCGTGCTCGGCGGGCAACCACGCGCAGGGCGTGGCGCTCTCGGCCAAGAAGCTCGGCGTCTCGGCCGTCATCGTCATGCCGCTCGCGACGCCCGAGATCAAACTCGTCTCTGTCCGCCAGCACGGCGGCGACTTTGTCCAGATTGTGCTCTTCGGCAAGAGCTTCGACGAGGCCGCGGCCGAGGCCCGGCGCCTGGAACAGGCCGAAGGGCGGACCATGATCCAGCCGTTTGACGATCCGTTCGTGATCGCCGGACAGGGCACAATCGGCATGGAGATCTTGCAGCAGACCACGGGCGAGCAGCTCGATGCCGTCTTTGTGTGCTGCGGCGGCGGCGGCATGCTCGCGGGCATTGCCGCGTGGGTCAAGCAGATCCGCCCAGACGTCAAAGTGATTGGCGTCGAGGCCGCCGATGCGCCGGGCATGACCACGTCGCTGGTCGCGGGCGAGCGCGTGACGCTGGACCACGTCGGTCTCTTTGCCGACGGCGCCGCGGTCAAGCTCGTGGGCGAGGAGACGTTTCGCGTGTGCCTGGAAAATGTCGACGAGATGGTCACGGTCTCGACCGACGAGATCTGCGCGGCGATCAAGCACGGCTTCAACGACACGCGCGTGATCCTCGAGCCGGCCGGTGCATTGGGCATCGCCGGTCTCACGCAGTACGTGCAACGCCACGGGCTCACGGGCTGCACGTTTGCGGCCGTGACGAGCGGCGCCAACATCGATTTCGCGCGGCTGCGGTTTGTCTCGGAACGTGCCGACTCGCGCGAGCGGCTCTTGTCGGTGCAGATCCCGGAACGCGCCGGTGCGTTTCGCATTCTGTGCCACCATTTGGACACGGCGGGCGTCCGCATATCGGAGTTTTCATACCGGTACTCGGACGACACCAAGGCGCGCATCTACATGTCGTTCCAGTCGCCGACGCCGGACGCTGCGACGCAAGCGATCGAGACGCTGCGGCGCGAGGGACCCTACGAGGTCCTGGATCTGAGCTTCAATGAACTGGCCAAGGACCACACGCGTCACTTGGCCGGCGGCAAGTCCCGGAGCTGCTCGGACGCCAACGAAAAGCTCTTTCGATTCGAGTTTCCCGACCGCCCCGGGGCGCTCACGACGTTTCTGGACCATTTGCAGGGCGAGTGGAACATCAGCTTGTTCCACTACCGCAACCACGGCGCGGACGTCGGCCGCGTGCTCGTGGGCTTTCAAGTGCCCGAGACGGACGCCACGAAGTTCCAGGCGTTCCTGGATCAGCTCGCGTATTTGTACCATGACGAGACCAGCAACGAGACGTACCGAGAGCTCATGCTGTAGGTGAAACAATTAGAACCAGATAGAACCTCTTAAACGGTGCTGATAGTCTATGGGATGGAGGAAGAACGTGAGTGCTGTACCATGTCCATTAGAGTGGAGTGGAAAACGAAGCCCTGTTTCTGTTGTTTCTTCTTCCTACGGGTACGTACGCTTCCACGGTCATTCCCCACGAATATTCGTTCGCAGCTTTCCAGTCGCTACGATCAACCTTCCTTGCTACTTTGGCTCATACTCCGTCCTCATCCTCTTCGTCGAGAAAGCCACGCGACGGCATGTACCCGCGCGGACTCTTGGCGGCCGCACGAGCCGCGGGGTGCATCGGGTGGCCCTCGTAGTCGTCGTCGTCGCCGTCCAGTAGACCTTGGTCTTCAAGCGGCATGTACTCGGCGAGAATGCTACGCACTTGGTCGCGCATCTGGCGCTGCGTGCGTCGCCAGTACACAAACCCGGCCGCCGACACTCCTCCTGCGACAATCATCATGATCACCAACACCGAGCCAAACGAAAAGCCACCACCGGCTGCCGCGATCGCCGCGTTCGAGATGCCGCCGGCCTTAACGCAGCTCAATACAGTCGTCACGCCCTGGTTCGCGCACGAGCAAATCGCTGGCGGATCGTGGGTACCGTAGCCGGCACAGATCATACCCAGAATGCTGTTCGCGTCAATGCGACCGCGCGCGTGGACGCCATCAACGTACAGCGCCGGTAAACGCAAGAGCTGGAGCGCCGTCTGTTCCTTGAGTTCTTCTTCGAGCATCGGGTTCTTCTCGTCGACATCGACGCCATACGGTCCCATGCATTTCTCGACGGCACGGATATCAATGTCGTACTTCTTCATAATCTTTTCGGCGCAATGCTTTTCCTTGAAGAGGTTTTCGTCCTGGCCACACTCAGCGCCCGACTCCTTGATGTACTTCCACCACGTGAGCCCCACGCCCTTCTCCGCTTCGTCTTCGTTCACGACTTTCCAAATGCACTTGCGACGCAGATTCTCGACCACGACGTCGGCACCGGACGCGCCAACATCACGGTCGTGGAACGGCGATGGGTCCAGCAGACAGTAGCGGCCCTTGTTCAAGCACATGTTGCCGCACGGCTGTGTGTTGTCATGGTCATAGTGGCACCCGACCTTTTCGCCATTGTACGACACGAACCGCGGCGTGAAAAATGCGCGCTTGCCGAGCGTCGCGACAATCTCTTCGAGCTGCGATAGCGTGGCCATGGTCTGGTCGTCCCACGCGCTCTGCCACAGCGTCCACTCGACGCGGCCATCGGGGGACGGGATGCCCCAGTCAAACTTGACCATGACGTTGCTCACACCCTTGGCGTGGGCCATGACCTTTTTGAAGCTGTCGGCATCGCTCTTGCGAATCAGCATGGACGGAATCGAAATGTCGCCACCCGACTCATCGTCCGCCTAATTACGATATACACAGAGAGGACGTATTAGACAAGCCGACGAGAAGAAACCCACAGGGATATCTTTCCCGACCCCTGTGAAAGCAGAACACACGCACCATGAACGGCAAGACCGTCTCGCAGAAATCGTCGCCCGTGGCCTTGAGGCACTCCGTGTCCGAGCACAGACACTTGTTGTCCCCAATGAGCACGGCGCGCGCGCCGGCGTGCTGCGCGTTGCGCACCTTCTCGACAAAGTGGCACTTGCCGCGGTCCAGCAACAGTGCAAACGGCGGCTCCCACCCCGACGAGTCAATTCTCTCACAGCCCGTGGCGTTGGCGTAAATGAGCTGCGTCTGGAGACTGCCCATCGAGTACCCCGGGTACCCAAAGAGCGCCTCCTTGTGCTGGTACCCTTCCTTCTTCATCAGCGACTCGGGGAGCACGATCTGCAACTTGGTGTGGTCATTCTAATACACACCACAGAGCGTCAACTTCAACCGGTCGTGTCTCCGTCAATTTCTATCGCCAACAAGTCGCACCTCCGTGGATGGCCACGTATCGACGTCCATTTGCTTGGCGTGCGAATGGCCCGACATCGCAACGGCCACGGCCACCGCCAGCGCGGCGTTCATGCGCGTGCTGGTCCACATCTCGATCTTTCCTTCTTCGCCTTCCTTCTTTCTCACACTGACCAAACCGATGAAGAAGGAGCGTGGACTCAACGTGTGACCATCACTCTTGTGCTTGAGAGGAAAAAAAGAGAAAGATTTTGGCGTTTTTACGAAGGTTTTTACGGCTTTTTACGATATCTCAACCCTTCGATGAGTGACCGCGTCATCAAAGGCGACAACTCTTCAACCCACGCTGTCGCCCCTCCTCTCTTGTGGGATTAAAATAAGGAAACTAAGTTAATATGGAAGGGATGACTTGGTGGCATGGAAATTGCACCCATAATGGGAGGTTCCTATCGGTTCCTATCATAGAGATCTTTCCTGTCTGTCATCATTGTTGAAGTGCGAGTAGGTAGAGCTTGGTCTGGTGCTTGAGCTGTGCGAGCAGTTGGAGCTGCGCCTGCGCGACCTTCTCGCTGGGCTTGGTCTTTTCCAGCGCCCTTTCCAGCGCGATGAGCTGGATCTTAGTGTCCTCAAAGAGATGGTCACGCAGCGCAAACAGGAAGAAGCGCACTTCCACGAGGAGCTACAGTACAAAAACAAAGAAGTCAGAATTCAAAGGAGCCGACGGCCATAACTGAACGTACATGGATGCGTCGCCACTCAGACGGTTCAGATGCTTTCTCGACGCGACTGACGGACTCCTGCAGGTAGTTGCTGAGAATGGCCGTGAGCTGCATGCTCACCGCACGCACGTACTCGTGGCAGTTGGCGAGATGGCCAAGGCTCGTCTCCACTTCGCTGCGCAGCGTGATGAGCTGCAGGAGCACGTTGAAAACGTATTGCCGCGAGTCTTGCGGAATACTATTCTGAGAGTTTACTGCGACGGCGATCGCCGTTGGCGTCGGTGGAGCAGCAGAGATGCCAAAGTCGAAGCTCGCTGTCGACACGGTACGCGTCTCGACGCGCAACGACTCGGTCCGCGACCCGGGTCCACTATTGGCGCCCATGGACAACGGCATGGAACTCAATGCTGCACGGCTCTGCTGCGCCTCTTCTGCTGACCCAGCGCGAAGGATACGAAGCAGCGGCTCCGAGTGCATCCTGACGTACTGGTCCATGCACTTGGCTTCCGTGTCGAGCAGCAATTGGCGAAGCTCTGCAGAAGCGCCACTTTGGCTGCCTGCCAGTTGCACGATCCAGCTCTCGACAGTCGATAGGTGCCGCTCTCGGAGTTCGACGCAGTTTGCTACGATGGCAAAGAGCACACAGACACCGGGGCCATTATGGTTGCGCATCGAGCCAGCGATGGACGCCATGGTGGTTGGAGGCACGGCTGCACGGACAAACGCTTCGACAAGCGTCGTGAGAAACGCTGACAGCATGGTGTAAAGTTGGTGCTTGAATTCCTTGACGAGCACGCTGCGGAACGTCTTCGAGTCGCTGCCGCCGTCACCATTCTCACTGCCTTCGGCCATGGTCAGCAGCACGCCGCCCACGTGTTTCCAGATGAAGTCCCAGCGAGTGATGACATCCGTAGAGCACACCGTCAAGACGCTAGCCCGCGAGAGCCGCACTTTGGACTCGGATGACACCATCGACGTGTTGTGGATCTCATCAAAGGCACTGCTGGCTTCGCTAATCAGCCGCGCGACTTTTGTAGACGAGGTCGTCGAGAGAGGCAGCGGTGCGATGTCGTTTGCAGCGGCAGTCAAAGCAATCCCGGATTCCGAGCCCAATGACTGCGCGCTGATCAGCGGCTCAAAATACTCGTGCATGAGCTGCTCGCTGTGCTTGGCACATGTCTGCTGCACAAACTGGAGCACAATCTCGATGCGGAACTTGTCACAGAACGAGCTCTTGAGCTGGACAATGTTGGTGTTGAGTTGCGTCGCGTTCGTGCACTTTTTGAGGCTATTGATCTCTCGAAACGTGTCGTTCAGCTGCTTCAAGACACCAGCAGACGGAGGCGACGCGTTCCGCTCAATGAGCTCGGTCGCTTTCGAGAGGATTGCCCACGCCTTTTGTTGGATGGCCTCGGCTTCTGCAGACGTCACCGTCTGCGCCACCAACCCGCAACTGTTGCTGCTGCTGCTACTGTTGCTGGCCGTGGTCGACGGCTTGAAGACATCACAAATAAACCCCCAGAGACCGCTGCGGAAGCGATATATCACGGACGCGCTGCCAAACACAACGTTGGACGGGTCGCAGCTATCGCTTTGTTGGAGGACACCGATCTTTGCCTCGAGAAAGCTAAACTGCTTGAGCAAGCACGCCACGATCGGCTTTTCTGTAATCCCCAGAGCCTCGAGGACGGTAATCGCTCGTCGCTGATCTTTGACCGATAGCGACACGTCGTCGAAATGCTTGAGCAGCTCGGCATTGGCCTTTTTCGCGATCTCATGGGCGGCCGCAAGCGCGGGCTGCAGCGCGGCAATGTTGGCCTTGGTCTGGTGGAACTTGAGGCGGCAGTAGTCCTCAGCGAGCTTGTCATAGTCCTTGGCTTGGAGACTCGCCTTCATCTTGGTCGTGATCTCGAAAATCGGGCGAAATCGATTGAGCACGGCGATTGTGTTGCGGATGCGGCGCTGCTCCTTGGCGCGCTGCAGCATGACCGAGAGCGTGCTGTCGGTGACTTGCTTGAGCGTCTTCATGTCGGAGACCAGCAGCTCATTATCCTTCGAGTGGGTCTTGATATCCTCCGACAGCGCCCGCACGGCCTCGTGGCAGGAAAGGTACTGGTCAAAGTGCGCGCTCACGAGCGCTTTGAGCTGCTCAGTCTTATCGGACGTCGTGCGCTTAAGTTCTTTGAGCTCGGTCTGTAAACTCGTAAAGCTCGTCGTCTACAGTAGTCCATCCCATCACCCGTTAAAAAACTATTTCTCTCCCTCCCATCCCACATAGGATGTCAAACTGAACTGCATACGAACCGCATGGGTCACCGCGAGGTACTGCTTAGCGTCAAAAGATGGCGACGCCAGATCCGTCTCGGGCGTCGTGCGCGCGTACGCAGCGGCACTGCTCTCCATAGCACTTCCTGCTAATGCGACGCTTGAAGATCCATCGACCTGTCATATTAAATTGCCTTTATAAAGTGATAAATGGAAAGGGGTGGTCTTGTCTTATCCCATGGGACTCATGAGTGGGGGCATTGAGAAACCTTGGGACATGCCCGACCTATTATGGATTCCAACATGTCGCCTTCAGCTCAGTGTTCAGCTTGAGCGCAGTTGTTCGAGTGGCGTGCGTTCATGTCTCGGCAGCCGATCTCTTGTGATTGGGTTACCTGATGCTCTACGCGTACTAATTCTAGTATACCTGATATCCTGGGTTTCTTTCACTTCATTCTCCTTCAACTCCAAATACGGCTAATACGGCTGAGATTGCAAGCCAGCTGATTACTTTACAGAGGTTGTGCTAAACTAAAAGTACTGATACAATTGAAAGTGATGATGATGATGAGAATGCTCATGGGCTTGCCGTGGGCGTCGCTCCTGCCAACCGCAGCGCCTGCCATCGAGCGACATTGGCCTGGAGGTTCTCCTCCAGAATGGGCATGTGGAGAAATGGAATGCTGTTCAAGCACTTGGCCGCCGGCAGCGCCATGTTTTCGAGAAACCAAATTTGCGACGCGAGGAACGCATCGTGGGTCCACTTGTCGCGAAAGCATGAGTCGGGACACACCGAGAGGCACTGCTTGGCGTCTAGATCGCCCTGGAGAAAGAGCTCTTCGTTGAGGCGCTCGACCCACTTGTTATGGATCGCGTAGGGCTTCATGGTCTGGCTGATGTCGCTCACGTGCATAGTGCACCGCAGCGCGAGCGTCTGGAGCGGGAGCGGCAGAATGTCTCCGACCCACTTGTCGGCCGCCACGACCGCCACGTCCCGTAGCAGATCCTTTTGGTAGCACAAAGCCGTCGACTGGATCGACTCGCGCACGACCGTCACGACCTGCTCGAGCTGTTCGTTGGAGAACTTGCCCAGCACGTTGAACTTGGCATCCGTGAGCAGATCCAGTGCCACGGCGGCGTGCATCTCCTCCATGGGGGCCAGCGTGGGGTACTGAACGGCGAGCGCGTGGTTCGTCTTGACGAGAAAGTCGTTCGTGAGGCCAATGTGCTCAATGTCGTGCATGACAGCGCCAAAGAGCGCGCCAATTTGGTTGTGGATTGCCACGCGTGCGCCGAGTTCCGAGAGCCAGAGCATCATGAAAAATGTGTGGAGCACGTCGGCGGCGTGGCACGCGTTATGGAACGGGTTCTTAGGGTCGTACCGCGACTGAATGTGGTGGAGAAAGGCCGGGAGCGTGCGGAGATCCAGGAGCTCTTCCCCGCAGTCAATGCAGGAAAAGACCAGCATGCCAATCATGACCACACTGTTGGAACCGACCAGTTCATGGAAGATCGTGAGGTCGAGATGGCACGTGCCAAACTGCGTGAAGATCATGTGCACGACTTGGTCCATGTTCTCTTCCGGCACGCCGCACGTCTTGCAGAGGCGGCGCAGCTCACTGTCTTCAAATACCTCGCGACACGGACGTCCGCGCTTGCGGGACCGGGGCGACGCCGGCATGACTTCTTCCTCTTCGACAAAAATGGCGTCGGCAATGATCTCTTCCCACGAGAGTGACGCCTGCGTCTGCGAACTGCTGCCCCGCGTGAGCGTGGTCGTCGACACATCTCGGCTCGGGTCGACGCCGTTCAAGAGCGACTGCCCGCTCTTATTTGGGTCCAGATGGCGCTGGCTGACCTGGCTGCGGCGCTTGACCAGTCCGCGCTGAGACTGGTTGTGACCATTATGGCTGGCGACGGAGCCCGGCTGCGTGCGCTGGCGTGGCGCGCGGCCCATGGAGAGCGTGCGCATGTACTGGGCGAGAAGGCGGATCTTGTTTTCGAAGCGCGCGCGTTTCGAGTTCGCATGAGTTGACGACGCCCCCGACTGCGGCGTCGAGTGTGTGCTGGCGCGTCCATGATGTGTCGAGTGCGAACTCGCCATCGAATGCGAAGACGGGAACGCGTGGGGCTGCGTGGCCGAGGCCACGAAGACGCTTTGGCTCTGCTTGAAATCAGCGGCGGCGCTGGAGTTGCTGACAACGCTGCTGCGGACGCTGCCGAGCAGCAGCTCATCCGGCAAGAGCCGCACGGGCTCATGCATGGGCGTGGCAGGCATGGCGGGCCGTGACATGGTTCGCGGCACGGGCGCCACGACGTCTTCCTCCATCGACGAGCAGATCATCTTTTGTCTCTCCTCCCCGAGGAGCGCTTGTCTCCCCCGTCCGTCGTCAGTCAATCAGTCAGTGTTTGGTGTTGGCCAAGAGAGGAGGGCCCTCAGGCGGAGCGGAGCAGGGGAGGGATGTCGCTGGTTGTTTTTCCATCGGAACCTTGTGCCCAGAGGTTCAAGCCAAGACCAGCCGGTCGGCCCCCCCCACAGGAAATGGGAAACAAAAGGGGCAGGCGTGTCTCACCATATGGGTTATTAGTGGTTTTATATGTTATACGTTGACCTCAACGTATAGAAAACTTGCGACGACTGCTGTGACCGGTTTGGTTTGCATTCCCGCCATTGCGCTGAAACACGCAGGACACGACCGAGCAGGGGTATACCGGTCCATTGTTTGTCTATGTTAAAACTCATGTCCCACTCTCTCGCAGCTGATCAGCGAACCGCTTCGCTGTCTCACTTTTGGACCCGACCATGTGTGTGATCCCGCAGCGGATTCCGCTGATCACAACGTATAAAACCACCTTCCTCAAAACCCATCTGCTGCATCGTCCCAACATATATAAAAAGAACGAGGCATAATACGCACGTGTGGCCCACGCATACAGGAATGAGGGGATGGGCAACCAAGAAGAAAAAATGTGAGACGCCTCGCTGCCAACGCTTGGATTGGACGTTCAGTATCGTTTCGCATACAGTACGATACAGTAAGATTGACTTGGAGAGGGTTCTCGGCATTTTACAAACCCTCTCGAAATCGATTCTATATACCTGCTGCGTTGAACAAGAAAGACGACTCATTATGGGTCCCCTGCCAGTGCTGTAATGTAGTACAGTACTGAACAGTTCGGCAATTTTTTCACGCCCACTGAAACCATAAATAACCGGAGGCTGCTGAAGCAGCCGTGCGTCGACGAGATCAGGTCTCCGTGAGCGGGGCAAAACAAAACTGTATTCGATATGGGAGGTCCTTCAGTTACAGCGGATCAGAGAGTGGGATAACCACCCGAAAGCCAGAGAAGTCCAAGAAGAAACGCGAGGAAGCACTTCGAGTCAGTGGGCACTATCACGAGGTTCGGCGGATGTCATTATTGAGGGACGTATCAGTACCGGTTCGATACCGGTACATATTATCAGGAGTGTTTGCACCATCGGCACAGGCGGCTGCCAATTGCAGCTGGTGCCACAATTGCGCACGATCCTAAGGTGCCACAAGGAGTACGTCCATTGCCTTTCTGTACGAGCCAAGAATGCTGTCGCTGCGCCGCTTGTCCGCCAACCGCATCAGTGCGCTGTTCATGCGCTCCTCGCGTTTTGCACCGGTACGGTCTGAACCTCATGCGCTACGCCCAAGAATGCTTCATGTCTCACGTGATCAATGTATGGCAGCCAACACCCACGCGATGCGCTTCATCTCAGGCCACCGTGCTGGACCTATGGCGCTCTGTCGGCGCTGTGTGCTTCGATATCGACAGCACCGTGTGCCGGGATGAAGGTATCGACGTGCTCGCCGAGTATTGCGGCGCCGGCGCCGCGGTCAAGGAATGGACAACCAAGTGCGTTTGGTGCTCTCTATTGCACGGTGTGTGATGGACTGTCAAGGGGATCTCATCATTTTATGATTGCAATAACGTCAGAGCAATGAACGGCGGCGTCAAGTTTGAGGACGCACTGGAAGCGCGTCTTAACATCATTAAGCCGTCTCGGAACGATATCAAAGACTGTCTCGCCAAGCACCCGCCAGCATTGACGCCTGGTACGCAAAGCCTTCAACATGCCTTCTCGCACAGTTTCCACAGGCATCTAATACATCATCCCGAATGGTTAGGCATCAAGGAGCTGATCGAGACGCTCCACAAAAACAGCATCGAAGTGTTTTTCGTGTCGGGCGGCTTCCGCCTCATGATCGAGCCCGTGGCCAAGCAGCTTAACGTACCGCTTCGCAATATCTATGCCAACACTATCTTCTTTGAAGACGACGGCACGTACCGCAGCTTTGACGACACGGAGCTCACGAGCCGCGACGGGGGCAAGGCCGCAGCGATCAAGGTCATCAAAAAGACCCACGGCCACGACGTCATTGCCATGGTCGGCGACGGGGTGACCGACCTGCAGGCGCGTCCACCCGCCGATCTCTTTGTCGGGTTTGGTGGGGTCGTGGTCCGTCCAATTGTCAAGGAACACGCTGACTGGTTCGTGACAGACTTTCACGATCTCACGTCGGCCCTCCCATCCAACCATTAGGAACACCAGACCAACCATGTGCAAGAAATACAGTGTTACGCAATATGTGGAGATTCGCATTTAGATTTATGGAGGCGCAGACAGAGACCACGCTTTCTATTCGTCGTCCTCGCCGTCGTCGGCGGTACCGGCCTTCTTGAGTTCGCCCGGGGACTTTCGCAGCGCCTTGACACGACGGCTCTGCATGCTGTAGACGTCCTGTCGCTCCAAGTGGATGCGACCGAGCTTGTCGCCCGTGAGCTCGTCGCGCGAGATGTTTTTGATCTTCTTGGGCGCGAGTCCCTTGGGTTTCTTGGTCGCGGCCTTAAGGAGATCGGCCGACGCCATCTTCTGGCGCCGGAACGTGAGATCAAAGTGCGGACCCATCTCGACCAACTCGACACGCGGGTGGTTGCCGTCGCCCTTGGCGAAATCAATCGAGTACGAGCGGAAAAAGACTTTTTCCTTCCACGCCGTGCACACGATGACGTGGTCGAGTCCCTTGACGTTGATCTGGTCCACGACCGTGCCGCGGAACACGTCTATTAAGAGGTTCTTGAGCTTGGCAAACGTCTCGACGCCGTCCCACTGGTCACCGGAAAACACAAAGCACGGCTTGGACCCGGGCGCCTTTTTGCTCTTGCACTTGAACGCGTCAATCGACTTGAAATCGGAGAACTCGAGCTCGAGCACGTCCATGATGTGGCCGTCAAACGTGCGCCCGAGCACGAGGTTGTTGGGGCGCTTCTTGGTGTGGCTGCCGACCATAAAGAGACTCGTGTCGTTCTTTTGCGTGAGGAATTCAATCTTGTTTTCATCGTCAAACGGGTGGATATCATTCTTCTTGGCCATCATCTTGGCGTCGGGCGCCTTGAGCGTGCGCTGCAATTACCATAAAAAAAAGATTAGAATCAATCTTCTAAACGCCCAAAGCGGGAAAAACGGTTCCGTACCAGGTCGCGCAGCAGCGTGTTGACTTCGTCATTCGTCTTGTTGCCGCGCAGGACAAGCAGCTGCTTGGTGTTTTCCACGAGCTTGGGCTCCTTGTTTTTGATGGCGCGCACGACGTGGGCGCGCTGGCGCTTGGGCTTGAGCACGGTCGTGACCTTGCGGCTCTTCTTGGCGGCATTCTTGGATACCTTCTTGCCCGCGCGGTTCATCTGCCGCCCCGCGGTCTGCGTAATAGCTTTCGCACCGCCTGCCATGGTGATCTTCGTGGGGGGTCCGCTACGGTACTAGTATTCGATACAGGATGACCACCAACACTTTCACTTGTTGCCTCTTGCAATGGACACAAAGTGGGCGCTGTAAACGAGCTGCTCACGGTACACGACGACTTGATTGGCTTGCATGACTTTCGCAGGGAAGGAGATACGAACCGATAATGTTCGAATTTCTCCATGCGGCGCGGAGCTGCTAATGACACTCGCTTTTTCCGGTCGACCAAACCTCCATGCGATGCAGGTGCTGGTTCCGCTGATTCAGAAAGATCTCCTCTCTTCAACCCACGTCATGCAGTCGCTATGTAGCGCGAACGAGCGTGCACGCAAAGTGGCAAACCTTTGTGCTATGAGGTAATTGGTGTCATGCCTATCGTGTTATGTTCGAAATGATTTGGTGTAATTCTCGAGCCAATGTCACGAATGTCCGACTGTTACGAACCGACAGTGTGTCCATCATCATCGTGTCATCGCCACGATACGCTTGTCTGGCGAGCAGATCAACCAACGACCAGCCGCGGATCACGGCACACCGCCGCCTTTTTTTCCAATCCATCCCACTCGCAACGCCACGTCTAGAGCCGAAGCACACCATGGCGCAGAAGCTCTCGTTTGCCTCGGGCGGCTCAAGCTCATGGGCCGACGAAGACGACCTCGACTCGCCGCCATTGCCGTTCGCGGCTGCGCTCACCAAGTGAGTGCATGGGGCTTTGCGGACGAGAACAAAAAGAGACGCTGACGCCCTCCTTTGGTGGGTGGTGTCTCTTCCAATTGATGCGAATGGCAATATAGGGTTGAAGAGCAGGAGCCACCGCGCGCTGCCTCGCCGCGCCGTGAGCAATCCGACCGCAAGAACTCGAGTACGTTGGGCAACGAGAGATGAACGATTGTGCTGTGTCTAATGATCCGTTATTCTTCTTCCAACAGACGATTCTTATGACCGTGACCACGGCCGAGGCCGCCGTGACCACGGTGGGTACGCCGATCGAGGGGACCGTAGCGATCGCGGTGGCCGTGGAGACCGTGGAGGTTACCGTGGAGATCGTGGCGATGACCGTGGCGACCGTGGCGGATACCACAACGATCGCCCCAAGAACCCAGTACCGGACCAGGGACCGTATCGGGTACGGGTTGTGCGGGCTGGAACCCTATGTGCTGCTGGCTGGGCTACTAACGGGCGCGTGAGATGAGAAGGTCTTCATGGGCAACCTCTCATTCCGCGTCACGGAGCAAGACATTGTCGATTTTTTGGGCACATCCGAGGCCGTGACCGACGTGCGCGTGCAGCGCGATCCAGAGACGGACCGTCCGCGCGGGTTTGCGTACGTCGAGTTCCGCGACCGCGAGGCACTCGTCCAGGCGCTCACGCTCGATGGCGAGGTTGGTCACTCGTGTCATTCCTCATACTGCTACGTACCGGGAAGCTCATGCGTTTCCTCTTCTACAAATACCAGAACTTTGATGGCCGGCAAGTGCGTATCGACGTGGCGACTGAAAAGCCCAAGAAAACGAGCGGCTCGTTCTTTGAGAAGCGCGGTGACCGTGGCGACCGGGGCGATCGCTCGCGCTACGATCGTCGTGGGTACGTAATGGAAGCTGCTCAGGATATCTGCGACATGGTACGGTGACCGCTTAATGATCTTTTGTATCGTGTAGTGCTGAGCCCCGCAGCGAAGCCCCACGAGAGCGTCCGCGTCTTTCGCTGCAGCCGCGCTCGGCGCCGGCGCAGCCAAAGGACGGTGAAGCCCAGCGCAAGAGCATCTTTGGCGAAGCGAAGCCGCGCGACGAGGCGGCGTTCTTGGAGCGCAAGAAGGCCCAGGAGGCTGAGCGTGCCAAAGCTAAGGCCGACCGCGCCAAGGAAAAGGCTGAGCAGGCCAAGGCGAGCAGCGAGAGCAAGGCGGCTGAACAGGTCAAGAAGAATGGACCGCGTGAGCGAAAGGCGAGTCACGACGCTGCGGATACGCGTGCAGCGAGTGGACGTGGTGGTGGACGTGGCCGTGGCGAGCGTGTGGAGCGCACCGGTGGACGTGGCCGCGGTGGTGGTGGCCAGGCGCCGGCGTCGGAGCGTACGCCGCCGAAGAAGGAGGAGGCCAAACCCAAGGCGTCTGCTGTCGAGCCCAAGCCCAAGGCTGCTTCAGCGATCGAACCCAAGATGCCAAAGGTGCGTCTATGATTGCATGTGGCATACGTTATGAAAGTGCGTGCTGACGTATCATGTCTGGTGACACTTGCAGGCCGTCAAGCTGCCGGCGCCTGCGACGACCAAGACCAAGAATGCGTTTGAGCTGCTCAACGCGGACGATTCGGACTCGGACTAGATGTCATTGGACAAAACAGCTTCACTAGAGTGGTTTTGATTGGTCCAAAATAGGGTTTCAGTGTGTCCCGAATTATGGCGTTTTCAACAAGGGACCGTATCCTATGTCTGCAGCTCCCCCTCAAAGGAAAAGCGGATCTGGACAAACAGGAAGCCAAGAAGGAAGATGTCGCGACGATACGATGGGCGCACGACGACGTTTTCCCCAGAGGGTATGGAACGAAGAGGCTGTGCGCATGAGCAAGAGCGTTCTCTGACGATTGTTTTCATGGGTTATTCATTGCGATCAGGACGTCTCTTCCAGGTGGAGTACGCAATGGAAGCGATCAACAATGCCGGCTCAGCCGTCGGCATTCTTGCCAAGGATGGTGTTGTGATCGCCGGTACGTGGCTTGCCTATGAGTTTTTCGCTACTTGTGTGGGGAGGTGACTGACGCGCGGTCGGTCAAATGGGAACAGCTGAGAAGAAGACGATCTCGAAGCTGCTCGCGCCGAGCAAGACCAGCGAGAAGACGCTCAAGCTGGACGACCACATTCTGTGCGCCGTTGCCGGTACGTGTTCTCATAGAGCCATCCCCGTTTTGGCGCTTTTCTTGCATCTAAAGCGTCTTGCATCTGTGTGATCCGTACAGGTCTGACGGCCGACGCTGACATCTTGGTCAACTACGCGCGTCTCACCGCGCAGCGCTACGAGCTTTCGTACCAGGAGAAGCAGCCGTGCGAGCAGCTCGTGCAGACCATTTGCAACTACAAGCAGGCGTACACGCAGTTTGGTGGCCAGCGTCCGTTTGGCGTGTCGTTTCTCTTTGCCGGTTGGGATCGCCACTACGGGTTCCAGCTCTACCACAGCGACCCGAGCGGCAACTATGGCGGCTGGAAGGCCACGGCTATCGGCGCCAACAACCGTGCAGCCAAGAGCATGCTCAAGAGCGACTACGAGGAGAACATGTCGGTCGAAGCCGCTCTCAAGTTTGCTGGCAAGGTCATGAACAAGACGATGGACTCGACGTCTCTGAGCGCGGAGAAGCTGGAATTCACGACCGTCACGCGTAACGCCGACGGCAAGATTATCCACCGCCAGCTGTCCAACCAAGAGGTCGACGCGCTGCTCAAGGAGCTCGAGGCCGAGAAAGCGGCCGCCGGGGACATCTAAATGGGTACAAATGCTCACGCGAATGATCCAAAGCAGAAGAAGACGGGAAGGAATCCTGGGTTCCCACCCACAATTTGATACTTTTGACAGTCGCTCGTTCCTTCCCTATGTATTCTTTTGATCGGAGGGTGTCCTATTCCAGGGTGTGGGTATCAGCCGACGGTTCCATTGCCCAGCTTGTCTCCGACGGTTGCCACACCTCCCGCAACGCCGTCTGACACAGTAGTCACGCCGTTCGTGACGCCGCCCGAGATGCTGTCTGCGACACCCGTGACACCGTCTGAAACGTGGTCCAACCCTTTCTGCACCACATCCTTGGCTTTAGTTTCGAGGCGACTGGAGCACGTCGAATAGTCGATGCCGCAGATCATGAACGACGCCCAGAGCGCCAAGAGCGCCAGGCACAGCGCGATGATGCACCAGTACTTGACGCTCTTCCACCAGTACGTCGTCTTGAGCGTCTTGGCTGCCTTGTCGTACTTCATGGCGTTCTTGTGGAGACTCTGCGTGCGCATGACCAGCAGTTCGATCTTGTCGCCTTTTTGCATGAGCTGGTCGACGTTTTCGATCATGATCATCTTGACCTTTTCCATCTTTTGGCGGACCTGCATGAGCGGCGTGTCGACGGTGTAGTTGTCGTACTTTTTGGTCAGCGACTCGATGGTCGATGCGAATGGTGCCATGCTGTACGCGATCGCGGTCTTGGCCTGCTTGGCGTATTGCTGCAGGAAGAGCGCCTTCATTTCTGTGAGCATCGTAAAGGCCGCATTGGCGTGCACTTTTTCTTCGGCCATGCACATGAAGGACAGACCGTCATCGTGGAGAAAGAAGAAATTGTACTCGTTGTACGGGAACACGCTCCGCTGAAGCGGGGCTGTTGCGGGCGTCGACGCAGAGCTGCTGGCAGCGGCGTCTTGTTGCGCCAAATGCTTTAGTACTGCGCGCGTGACGGTCTGGAAGTTGCCGCTCGCTCCTTTGTCGGTGTACTCACACAGCACATTCTGCTGTCTCGCGATGAGCGCGTATACCATGGACATCTTTGCCAATGTGTTCGATGCATAGCGACGGCTCGGAAGAACCTCTTCAGGATTCATTTGGTGTATTTGGATTGGTTAAAAGTGTAAAATATCCATATTAGACTATTTTATTGGATAAAAATATGGCGAGGATGTTTTTGGTGCCCAGTTCGGCCCCGTCAACACCTTTGAATCATGCGCCCTGTACTGGCGGCGGTCACGCTCTCATTCGCATGCCTCCTCGTCGATAGCGTCGCGTCTACGTCGAGCGGATCAGCTATGCGCGCACCATTGACCCACCCTACCGTGTGCAGCTCACTCTCGGGCCCGTTCTGCCTGCATCTCGGTGCGGATGCGGCGTTCAAGCCGTACATGACGCCGATCGATGAGCCCAGCGACAGCGGCGCAACCACACTTAGCGAGATGGCGAAGGCAGGCGCACTCGCAAACGCCCCCAAAAAGTGCTTCTTCCGTCACTTCTCGCGCACGTGGATGGACGCCGGCAACGAGGCGAACGATATCATGAGCCAGCGCGTCAAGAGCAGCGATGAATGCGAAGCGCTCTGCTGCGCTCACCCCAAGTGCAACTCGTACACATTCTGGATGGGCCACACGTGCTTCCTTCGCGCCACCGGAAACGTCCCGCGCGAGGACGCCAACTCGTTCAGCGCCAACAAGCTCAAGTGATTACAGAGTACAGTATGCGTGTCGACGTGGATCAACATCAATACAGCCTGTGTGACTTCCGAATATGGCCGCTTAATTCTCGCGTCTACGGTACGTGCATATAGGAGTGATGGTCTTGAAGTTGAACCCAGCAATTTGGGGGCGGCAAACTCGAACGTCACAAAGGAAAGGAAACCCGAGTGAACAGGAACACTGCCAATGACAATGGAGAGCGCGATGGTGCTGCAGCCCCGTGCGCGACGGCACGCGCAGCATCTGCCGCCGCGAGAAGAGGTGAGTGTGGTGAGGACGATGGTGGCGGAAACACTTCACTGAATCGCACATTCTGGCCAGGTGATTCGGCGGATCGAAGCGTTGGCGGCAACGTTTGTCGAGTGTCTTGCCGTACTTCCGATAGTTATTTTGCGCTGGTTTGAGTATGCGAATACTGACCGTTGCTGCGAATGGGCAGGCTGGAACGACCATGGATCTCGAAACGGTGTGACTGAGGCTTAGCACTATTGGCTTTTTATTTGTTTCCTTTTGCGGAATCCTGATCTACGTTTATGGGCGATCACAGCTGCGCCGCGCAAGTGATGCAATGAGTTACGATGAGGAGAATGAGAGGTTGACGCACAATCAAGAATCGCGATTGATAAGTTTTGTGCGTACACGACCGTTCCTTGCTCGAGTATTGCGCGGTCTAGTTGTACTAACACAACAGGGATGCGCTGGCGCTCCAGAGTCGTGGTGGAGCGCGCAAGTACACATCCGTGTGGCTCATCTTGCAAACTGTCCACGAGCTCCTGATTGAGCGGAAGACAGTGACACAGGTACGATTCGCAGAAAGAGCTCGCGGTTTCAGTTATTCTCGATAATCGGCAATGTCACAGAGAGAGCTCTATTATCTGCATCCATTTTTCAAGAACCAAAGCGAGGCAGACGAAGCTATCATTGGTGAGTGTTTCCACTGACAGGTGGAATAGTCTGCGTTCTTTTCACAGTTCTCTTCCACTGTCAGACGTAGGGTGTATCCTGCGTGTGCCACGCAGCTGTCTCAACATCTTCGGGGCAACGAAAGGTTGCTTTTGCGGAAGACTGGAAACCATAGTATGTGGGATGAGCACTCTTTCAGTACCTCACACGGTTGGCTCACGAAAAGATGATATTAGCGTGAAGGCAAATGGGTCACTTATGACGACGGGGATGAACATCCGATCTCTCAGCAGCTATTGCAGATTGACCCTTCTGATATGTCGGTACCCCAGAGGTTTTCCTACTGCTGACCAATGAAGTGACGAAATAATTGTGGCAATGACAGGCAAAGTGACGCCTTGTGCATCATCGTCATCGAGAAAGACGGTGCGAAATAAGCACTTTCCATTTTGTTTTGAGTGTTCGGGATTCTGACGAATTGTGCAGGGATCTTCAATCGACTTCGGTTGGTGGTGTGTTGCAATGATTGCTTTTCAACATAGCCATTGACCGCATGTCGTAGGGAAGACAAGTTCACAACACGCATCCCATGCATTTTGGTCACTGGCCGTGGCTTTCCTGATCTCGCGACTCGGTACGTGCGCGGATGTTCAGGGGAAAGAAATTTGCGGTTGCTTTTGACAGTCCATTAGGATTTTTGTGAGTACGCTCAGTTCGGAGCTCAGCATCCCAGTCTACGGTCTATCAGACTGCAATCCGTTTGGGCTATCGATCATGGTGCGCTCACACCACGATGATATTTTGGTGGTCGAGTCTGCTGACGATCTGGCAGCTCACGTACAGAATCGGATCAGCACGAATGCCCCTCGATACACAGCCATACAGTAAGTACTAACAGTTGAGGCCAGCTGAACAGCAAAGCTCACAAACTATTTCTCGAAGCGATTGATATGCGGTGGATAGGCCTTCGGCCATCATCAATCGTACAGCTCAATCTGCCACCGACGGCCTTCAAACCTCTCTCACCCAAAGATGCGGCTGTAGCTTGCTCACTCCTCAAGTCTCCATTTGTTCAGGTACAGAAGCTTAACTTATTATGGTCATTGAGAGCAGGAGATAATTGCTCACTTGCTTGCTGATGCAGTCTCAGCCTGCATACGCGGAAGAATTGGACTACTGGAAGAGCCAACGCCTTCCTGACAAGATTGAGTTAGAGGCGCTCCATCTGCTTGGCTTTGGATTTTTGTCCAAGTTCGTCGAAGAAAGTATTCTTCACCAGCGATTCATTTGAGAATGAAGGGAAGCGTAATTTTTTTTTTGTCATGCCACACTGCACACCCTCTCTATCTTCATGCGAAACCGATCCCGGTCAAGTATGCCTCCAAGAACGGGAAGTATGCATACCGCATCCAGAAGTAGACTGTGACCGAGAGCAGAATGGATATCGGAAGTGCCGGCAATGCCTTGTTGTAGATGCCAAGCAAAAAGAGCGTTCCACCAAGACCCTGATCACCACACCAAGCATGAGAAATGGCGAGAAGGTAGGCAAGAGTCGTAGAAAGGCGTACCATGAGGACCGTGACCATACAACCAATCATTGCAGCGAAGTTGAACATGGCCGCCCGCGACACGAGCACACTGTAGAACACAAAGTCTCCCAGGCCGAGCTTGATGGTACTTGCCTCCTCTACGAACCGCAAGTGAGATCGCCACATTGATACTTGGCAAGTCCACGGTGAACCTACCTCCTTCGTCCTTGGCATACTTTTGGTAGATGTTGTGCCACAGTTCTTGCTCGCGTCCTCGATAGCGCTCCACGATTTGATCTATCCTAGGAACCATAGCGGGATTGTACTGCTCGTAGAATCGTGTGAGTCGGCGCTTGAGGATCTCGTCGTGCTCGCTTTGTCTTGACGGCGAGGACACGACGGGAGCTGCTGGAGGTTCTGCACTTGCCTGGATCGGATGAGGCGACCCCGCGCGGAGTTGGTCATCCGCGTCGTACTGGTAGTATTGCTCGGTTCGGGTTCCTCCGCCGTCAGATGCAGTTGCCCCAAAAGGTGATCGCTGCATGGCATCGTTCCTCGGAGGGGAGTACTGAGCATGCGAGCGTTTGACTTCGGCCTCGTAGAGCAAGCCTACACAATGCACAGGCACGTGGCATGAGAGGTGCCGTCTTTCTACAGCCTCATAGCATGGTGATCAAAGCCGCTTATTACCTGGCAGCGGCCGGCCTTCTTGCTGCACGAGGTTGACGAGCCACTTGAGTGGTCCACACGGACTGAGTACGGCGCAGAGATCGTAGAACGCCAACACGACTACAAGTGCCCACGTGCTCCACTCTGGGAACTGGCCAAGCTGCCACGCCATGATCACAGACGTGATGACCAAGTAGATTTGCGCGAGCCATGGCGGCGTGCCCTTTTGGTAGAACACGGCAATGACACCGACGACGGCAAAGTTGTACATGCCGATCCAGAACGTCAGTGCGTCGACCACGATCTCAAGCTGCCCCATGGTGATGACGAGCATATTGCCGCCGAGCAGCCCGAGCAGCATTGACGACGAAAACATCATGTACCCAATCAGCATCTAGGAAGGTACACACCGAGGAGTGAGTCCCACGCGTCATCTCAGAGAGTCGGGTTAAAACGTACGCGGTTAAAGTTGTACTTGTAGCACGCCACAATCACGAATGTCGCGACCAGAAAGAAGCACACGATCACGAGCGCGTTGACCATCGCCTGCTCGAATTTCGTGCCGTCCGTGGCGCCAGCATCTTCGCTCGGACCATACACGAGGTACGCACTGCATGCAAGCGCAGGAAAAGGGATGAGCAACCAGTTGATACCCACCCAGCAAATATGGACATGTCCATTATCTCACCTCGACAGTGCCTCGGCCATGGCTGGGTCGACAACGTTAATGGACACGAAGCTAGTCTCGACAAAACAAGAAGATTGATCAGCCGAGTGATCCTCTAAAGAGATCCACCCATGAGATATACACGTACCTGGCGATGAGCATGGTCGCAGTGACGGGCCAGACGATCGTCGAGAAGGATCCAACCGCGTGGAGCAGCTCTTCGTGGGTAAACGCGTGGTCGTCGTTTTCGTTCTCGCTGTCGAACGAGCCGCCGCCGCGCCTCGTTGTTGGCAGATCGCGCATGTTGTTGCTGGCGTCAGCGCCGTCACGGTCGCGTGGATTGAGCAGGTGCTCGCGCACATCGTCGCTCTCGTCCACGCCCGCCGACTGTGGACTCGCACACGCGAGCGCCGCCGCCAGCGGAGACGTCGCCTTCTTCTTCCGGGCCCCGCTGCGTGCCATGCTGCAAAAGATCGATCGAGATGACGGAGCTCTTCGGACAACATGCTGCGAAACGGCCATCATTCTTACTTGTACCTTCAAGCGACTGCCATCTATTTTCTTTCATATTCGATGATATATTGATTTCCACAGTATATCTCCGAGTACTATCCGTGGGAGAAGTAGTGGCCGGAGAAGCTCTGAAAGGAAGAGAATGCAAAAGCCAACGCCAAGGGAGAAACGAATGCAGTGGGTTTGCTTTTATTCGAAAGGGTACCGTGTGGTGCACGCAACCAAACTATTCTACAGTAGTACGCGAGTGGCTCGTCACCCACGCATTCTACCACGAGATAACGGCGCCGGTG
>JAADVZ010000959.1:0-11596 GCA_023335925.1 Pythium phragmitis | reverse complement strand
GTGAGGGATAAAAAACCTTGGGCACGAAAACCAGTGTTTTGTGGGCAAAACACCGCGGATTGTACAGCAAAAAATATGGTGAAAAAGAGCAGGATCTGGCCAATCCGCTGGTAAAAATTTCACTCAAATCGGGGAAATCCCCGAGAAGAAGTGTCAATTTTGCGTTGTGCACATTCTCTTCCTGGACAGAGTAGTACCGTGGTATAATACATCGAGCTGACCCCATCGAGAGCTGCCACTGGCAGCTCGCGATTGGTGGCAGCCAGCCATCATTGCCACCATCCTCCCCAGTTTCCAGCGCACAATTAGCATTACGGTATTTGTATGACTTCTAAAAAAAGATACACGGTACTGTAAAAAATAACCTGGAGGATCCTGTACGCAGTCATCTCCACAAGATCCACTATGTTTCGGTACTGTACAAGCAGAAACATAGCGCGAACTTCAAGAAACCTTTTGAAACAGTCTTTTCAGAAGCGATCGCCTGCTCGAACTTCAACTGCTATGAATAGAGATATAGCTTACAATATTTTTTTATAGAACCCCAACAATGTTCCTTCGTGAAATGCACTGTATTACCGTAGGATCTGGTCCCTCGGACAGCTGTTGTTTACAGCGGGGTATACTGGGCACTGTGCGTCATCGTCCATCACGCACTGTGGTGCTCGATCACTGATCACGCTGACGGCCGTGTGCACTCTTTGCTGACGCAACTGCCTCGCGAACGCGCCCCATACAGTACTTCGGTAGTTATTCTGTCGTAGACCCACAAGTCACACGCCATGAAGATCCCGCTCGAGCACGAGCCGTTCGCGCCCGTGGTGCTCACGGGCGACCAAGAGCGACAGCTCCAGTGGCTATCGGACGCGCTGCTCGACGAGTCGCTCGCCGAGAACGATGACTTTGCGCACCGCCAGAATCGTGTGCTCGACAAGACGAAGTGGAAGCAAGTCATGGCCCGCGAAAACATTGTCATCTACAAGCGTGTGGGGAAGGGTGAGCTCGGTGGCTTCACACCGGACGTCGATCTGGCGACTCCGCACCAGGAGCCGCGCTCGCGGCACTGGCGTTTGCCCACGTGCGTCGGCGTCGGCACGCTCGCCGGCACGCTCGATGACTTGCTGTACGGGGCCTACTGTCCGACGTCGACCGAGTTTAAAGTTCGCTCGACGTACATCAAGGACGGCGCGGCCGACACACGCGTGGTCGCGACGATCGTCAAGCCAACGACAAGCGATCCACTGCACTCGATGACCGTGCGGTGGACGCTGCTTCGGCAATTCATTCACAACCTGGGGGTTGCCCCGCGCGATGTGTTGCACTTGGACAGCACGGGCACACGCATCTTGCCCAACGGCGAACGCGTCGGGTACATCATCCACCAGTCCGTTGATCTCCCGGGCTGCGAACCGCTTACACGTATCGGGCTCGTGCGTGCGGCGTACTCGGCGAGCTTTCTGTTCCGTGACACGGGCCGTGGATCCACTGAGATGTACATGCGCGCATACATGGTACCCGGTGGGAAAATGGGTGACAGCGTCGCCGTCTTTTCGGCGAGTCTGGCATTGATCTCGATCTGGCGCACGATGCTTGCCGGGCAAAACAAAAAGCTCGTGTACATGGCACGAACGAATGCAGCCGGCGACGACTTGTTTACGATTGCCAAACGCGAGAATAGCAAAACGTGTCCACTCTGCCTCAAGAGCTTGCCCAGTTTCCGTTTTTCGTCGAAGTGTGATCTGTGCCATGCCAAACTGTGTTCGCGCTGCGTCGACAAGCGCAAGCTCACGCACATGCAGTCAAACGGCAAGCTCTTGCGAGTACCGACCACGATCTGCAAGCCCTGTATTACCAAGGCCGCCAGAATGAACGCCAGCGACGTCGCCGCGAACGAACTCGAACCCGGCGAGACGCGTACGATCCGCTTCTATAGTTACGAGACGTCATCTTCTCAGGACGCAGAACAGCGACCACGACGATCGCCCAGCCTCAGGGCGTGGTTCAGCCGTGACAGCAGTGCGAGCTTCAGGCAGTCGGTCGACACAATCTCGTCGGACAGCACAGCACCGGCTTTCGCGAGTAGCATTGAAAGTTCCGACTTCATGTATGGCAGCAGTATCGCGTCCAGTGTGAGTATGGCCGACACAGACGTTACATTGCCGTCACCTTCGGTGGGGCGGCTCTCCTGGGGCGGTGTCGATGCAATGAACCAGGAGAATGAAGCCACTGCCGGCATAGACCAGAGCCGACTGGACCTGTGGGTTCGCTTAAACAAGCTCCGCATTGCAACCGAAGAGACTCATGCTCTCACGCAGCAGAACGCGGCGACATGGATGGCCGATAGGGACTCAGCAGTGACGAGGCCGGGTCCAAAGCCGATGAATCCGGACAGCATTGGAACTGGGCAAGTCCATAAGGGAGAATGAGCGTTTTGTCAGCCAACGCGATCCTGTTTTTATTGGCAAGCACGGGCTGAGGTGGATGCTTAGCCAACCCAATGGAATCCGTCGCTGATGGGTGCCTCGCTCCTTTTCTTGCTGTCATCGATTTGATATACACCACAATCTATGGCTTACTTCTTTCTTTCCACATGACGCGCTGAGCAGCACACCAGGATCGGCTATTCATCTCAGGGCTTCGCTCACGCCCGAAGTTGAGTACTCGCTCATGCATGGCAGACACTGGCTATTCATAATAAACGTGACGTACGACACGTGGCTGGCCCCTGTCGTCAGCGCGAGAAAATGATGGACAATTAGTTTTCTCCTCTGCAACATAGGCACGCGGAACACATTGTCGAGACCTCGTGATCGCTTTGGCAATCATCTGCACGTTCTCGTCTCCATCGCACATTGACGTGGGCGTCTGATGTTAATACCATCTTATGCGCTTCTTGCGCGAGCATGCTATGCAGGATTCTGTAAACGAGTCGGTGAAGACGCTCGGTATCGTGGAGGGCATCTCAGTCAACCGAGCTCAGCTAGAGGCGAGATGTTTATGAACAGCAACATAGAAACATGATTCGCACTGTAGCGACGTGAACGTCAACATCTTTTTCAGTCAGGGACATTGAAGATGGAATAAACTTCAAAACTGCTCCATCTTCAAGGTTTTGTAAAACTCAAGACATCCACAACAATCCAAGATTCACTTCGGACGCAACCGCTATCCCTTGCGTGTAAACTCCTCCGATCCCAGACTTGGCTAACTGGGCGAAGCGTACGGCCCCTTGATGGTCCGTCGCCAAGCTACCGGTAGTGGGCTTGAACTGGTTTTTCTTACGCTTTCTAGACTTGGCATTGGCAGCCTCGGGACCAGCGTCGGCCTGGTTACTATGGACTTTCCTTCTCGCCTTGGTAGTGCTGTTCCATACAATAGTTCGAGTATGGTCCTTCTCCATAAGACGTCGTCGTCCTCGCGACGAGAGGAACGCCATGGAGGACGAGAATAGATTCGATTTGTCCATCTATCAATAGAAAGTGTCCCCCGACAATTTTTCACAGACGAACGGACGTTTTGCCGAAGCTCAAGCCGGGCGGCGTGGATCACAACAAGCCGATGACGTTGGGGCGTCCACAGCGACCCCTCGACTGAAAGGAAGCGGTGCGAAGGTGTCGAGGTACTCCCAGTTGACGTTGACGAATCCACAAGGCGCTCACACGGTTGGTAAAAAGAATGGTACCGAATCGCAAGATGTTGAAGTCCCGGCAAGCCAGACCCATTTCGAAATATCCATGTGAAGTGAGCGCAAGCATGGATGAATCCGTCAATTAATTAACACAAGGACTCGATACTACCCTGTACGTATCCGGTCGGACTTTGCCTGTTTGTTTCGTGACTGCTGCGTGAGGGTGAATGCGGTGGGGTATGTGAATTTGAGTTTTCTTGCACGCGATCGTTTTACTAGCGTCAGCTATAAAGCCTCGCTGCACCAGAGCCTTCGCTGGGTCATTGCCTCACAAAGGCCGACTACCAACTGCATATATCTTTTAATGGACATCCCCACGGTGTGTGTGTGTGAGGACTATAGCAATTAATCGGGCAGAAGGGTGCTGTGTGGGGCTGGCATCAGTAGCTTGAAGCGCCTTCACCTACAGTGCGGAGCACCGTTGCGCTTTCTATTACCTTGAATAATGAATTACTTTTGAGATTTGCTGTAGAGCATTTTATGGAATAAGATATTGCATCACCTGTAATAAATATATAAAGAATATGGTAGCGTTTAGAGACGGACTCAGAGTACTTTGAATTGAAGTGTGCTGAACTGTATGTTCAACATAAATAAGATGGACCCCAAGCATGACTCACGGTCAGACTGTAGCGTCTGCAATAACACGAAAATAGAATTATAATGTGGACCAGGTCCACAGTTGAGACCTACAATATTGACTGTAAGTGTGTTTCATGTCCCGTCGACGTGGATGGGATTCCCTCGCAAGCAAGCGGAACGTTTCGCGCATCCCTCGGAGGACTGAAATCCGTGGAAATTCATAACGTACAGTGCAAACGGGCGTTGGTATCTCTCGTTATTTTAGCTAGGACGGATGCCCTTCAGTCGCACATATCCACAACATGCGGAACTCCACACATCACACCGTAAGAACGATGTGTTGGTCACACGTTATACGAGACTGGTAGCTCGAATGTGCACCACCACGCCCCCTCGCATATGCTATGCGTCCCGGTACGTACAATGATACACGTGGACAGGAAGTTGAGATCAGATCACTGATTCGGATCTCGCGACTGCGGTCCTCAGAGCAAATCAATTCACTCGGACATACTAGCTCGACAAAAACACCTCCTTCTGTGTCAGGCACTGTCAGCCTCATTGAGTTCAACTCAAATGGAACGTTACTGTGAGCATCAATGATAGGTGCGTTTACTCCATGTCCCGGGCAGAGATTGTTTGCTCGGGTCAGTGGAAGACTTCCCATTGTCGTTGGTCGCAAAATCTTCATCAAACGTGCTTTGGTACTGGCCACTGGCCATTTCTCGGCAAACTTCTGTGCACGAGTCAGCTTGCATACACGCCTCGCCATGAGATCAACAATAATGCCACAAAGATGGACGCAAACTGGACCTCGGCTGGGGGCAATTCATCACAGACCTGCGTTGGGTCTGTATTGTAGTACCAGCAGCACAAACTATTACCGGTCCCTTCAAGGTTCACGAAACCGTGGTGCGACATACAGTATAACGCACTATTTTTGAAGGCTACCGGGATGCGCCTTTCTCTCTCAGCGATTTGCGGTGTGAACCAAGTTTTCGTGATGATTTGCATTCGTCCCAATCGGACCATTTCTGAGGTCTGAATTTCAGTGCGTGATAGAGAAGAGAGAAAGTCTCATGCAACGTACGGTGCCGTACACACGTGCAGCCCGGTACGTTTGCTTCAGCATTGGTGTGCAGTATCGCGGGGATTGTGGTCAGGCTCAATCGGGCCAATACCGGTAGTATACTGTCCAGTATTGGATACTGCATGATTGACAGGTGGCGAGCCAAGGTCCATCTCAGCTCAGGGTCCACTTTAGTGGATCGCGAGGACTCCAACTGCTTCCCATGCACGATACGTGCGTGGGAATCCTCGTCATCGTGCCGCGATTGGGGTTCTGCATGTTTTTTCTCCACGGTCTCAGATATCAAAACAAGGTATTATACAACAAATGCAGCCATCTGAGTCGTTTCGGCAGCGATATCTTCAAAGGATAGAATACGGTGTTCGAGGGTGGAATCAGAATCCTACTCACCTTCTTTTGATATCTGCCGTCGTCATGGGGAAGATATCAGCCAAACTTCGATAGGCGATCCAACCGACCGGGCTCTGTACGGCGTGTGGTGTTGTGCGAACTGGCGAGTGACGTTCGTTCTCCCGGAGGCTGGGTGGTCAGATGTGTGGCGAAAGTGTCCCGCCACGCGAGTCAATCAGACCAACGCAATCCACGGCCCAGAGAATCCGCTGTATAAGAATAACTTTGGTTGTGGTCGGCCGTCATTCCTATCAGTGACGCACCGCCTGGGGTTTGTACAGTATTGCCACGTCAGTGATGAGGCAAAATTCCCGCAGAAAATCGCCACATCGATCTATGGACTCTGACCTGGTAGGACAGAAATCTCATTGGATTCTGGCTTTTTCATAAATTCTCCAAGATGCGGGGCCATTAGCAAGTGGCTTGTCTCCAACCGCTCACTGACGTGCGCACTAAGCTGGCGCTTGGGTACGTACGCACCAAATGGCGACAACTTGGCCTGATCAGGGGGGATTTGGGCCGGTCGATTCTTTGGGCAGATATCTATGACTGGACCGAACTTGTATGCTGTTGAGTCCCCGGCGGCGAGAGGGACAGAAGCATAGCCGTGCTTGGCACGGCTATGCTTCTGTCGCTGCTTTGCGCTGCTTGGAGTGCGGTGGGGTCTCACTGTTTGGAGTTCGGAGACATGTCTGTCACTGTAGGATTTGCTGGGCCCAGCGTACACATTAAGCCGCGAGCACCCAATATCCACTGGTGATCAAACCCCGAGTGTTCGCGATTTGACAGGCCTGCCACCATCGCTTCACTGTCGTGTAGGCATTTCCCGATCACAGCTCTACAAGTCACACCCTACACATCCCCGCAATGAAGCATCCGTTGCCCGAGTCTCCGTTCCCGGCCACACATTTCTCGCAGGAAGAGTGTCTCTCGTTTCGCAACCTCTCGCTCGCGCTCGTGGACGAGTGTCTCGACGACTTTGACAACTATGTCGAGACTCACAATCGCACAATCAACAAGCACAAGTGGAAAGAGATCAAGTCGCTCGAAAATGTCGCCGTGTACAAACGCATGACCAAGGAAGAGGCCAAGCTCGCGCGGACACAGCTCACGTCAACTGCATCCATGATGTCGGTGAACCGAGAATCCCAGTCCTCATCGTCGTCATCCACAACGACCGCGTACTCAAGTAATTTTGAATGGCAGACGCCACGACTCATCGCCGTGGGCAAGATCGTTGGCTCGCTCGAGGACGTCATGTACGGTATCGTCACACCCGACAAGGAGGCCATGCGCGTCAACACAACGTACCTCGATGACGAGTACATCGACTCGCGTGTGCTGTGCTCGATGCAGTGCCCGACTGAGACCAAGCCGTTCCAGTTCCTCGGTATCAAGTGGGCCGTGCGGTCCCAGGGCTCGATCGTCAAGCCTCGGGACATCGTCTATGTCGAGTGCACGGGCATCAAGACGCGTGCGAACGGCGACCGCATCGGCTACTGGGTGCAGCACTCGGTCGACATCCCCGAGTACGACGAGCTCAAGATGCTGGGCATTGTGCGAAGCCGCCAGTCGTGGATCAGCGTGTTTCAAGAGTCGTCCAACGGTGCCGTCGAGTTGTACATGCGCATGTACACGGACGCTGGCGGCAATGTCTCGGAGCGGCTCGCCGTGCAGGCCGCAGCCAACAGTCTCTTGACTGTGTGGAAAGTGCCGGCGTGCGCCCAGAACAAGAAGCTGGCATGGCTCATGCGCGACTCGTCAGCCAAGCGCAATCCACAGGTCGTGGCCAAGGCCAAGGCCGAGCGCACCAAGCACTGCAAACTCTGCACCAAGGCAGTGTCGCGGTTTGGCACACTCACCACCTGCGAGCTGTGTCTCCACAAGATCTGCTCGCGGTGTCTCACCATGCGCAAGATCTCGTACATGCGAGCCACTGGCCAAGTGTTTACCGTGCCCACGAGCTTTTGTAAGAATTGCATCACCCGCGGTGCCAAGAGCAGTGCGGCCGACGTCTCCATCATGGAGTACGTTCCGGACGCACCCGACCGAGAGCCTGAGATTATCGAGAGCTCGGAGATCTTCCACAGCCAACGACGACGCAGTGGCGTCCGTAACTCGACGCGGTCGGCACCTCCAGGGCCCAGTTCGATTGCCTCGACACCCGACGACGCGAGTACGCCCATGGCGTTCAGTCTCCCGACTGGCCACGTATCCGACTCGCTCAGCGATAGCAGCCGAGGCACCCACACCCCCATCTACCTCCACGAACCCGTGAGCCGCGAGTCGGCGCGGTATGAATCGTCGGTCCCCAGCAGCGGAGGAGAAGGATGGTACGCCTCCTCGCGAGGCATTCCACTCGGCAGCCCCGAACTCTATGAACAGCCAGTGGGACCGCCCATCGCGATCGCTTGCGCGGGCGAGCCGTTCCAGCCAGACCAGCACCGCCGCGCACTTTGGGAGCAAATGACCCAGCTACGAATCCAGGCCGAGCAGGCCTACTGGCAGACCAAGCGGAATGAATTCGTCATGCACGACAGCCACTAAGCAATCTTGTAAGGTACTACTTGGTAAGAAAGAAGAAGATTTATTACCCATCGAGCAAAGCCGTGCTTGTACTGTCGTCAAAGAAAACGGATTGTGCGTATAGTTGAGTACAGGCATGAATCGATTCCATCGATGCCTGCCTGGTTGTTTTCTTCACAGCGCGCGCTGCATAGCACAGTCGAAGGCCACTCGATGGCAGAGGTCTCAGCAGGCGGACCGGAAGGATTGTGCGGATAGAGTTTGTTGTGACGGAGGTCATCACTCTCTCAACTACAGTAGCATCCAGGGAGACGGACCTTCAGTAGACTCACTCTGCGGTTTCGTCGGCGCGATAGATCCATGATCACCCGCGCTGCTCTGATTGATTGTGACACCAACAGTTCGATCTGTTCGCACCGCAATCCACCGAAGCACAGAGCCTGCGCCGTTGCTCAGCGATTCAGAAACTAGTCGGAAGTTGCCGTCGCTGAAGGGAGACGACTAGGGTTAAACCCCGCTTTTCATGTGCACAGAGTGAGAAGGTATGGAGCCTTGGCAGTAGTAAGCCACCTGTGACGAGGCAAAATCTGGATTCTGGGGTTAATTTCTGGAAGAACTCTGATTTTGTGTCTGCCTCGATCCGCAATTGTTTCAGACCAGAAATGATATATCAAAACTGAGAGGTTTGTCAGCATCAAAACTGAATTATGGGAATTTCTATCCAGCAGAGCCGTAGAAATCTCCCAGCAGGTCTGTCTATGAATATCCAAATGGAGTGAACAAAGAAGCCAGCTGCTCCCCACAGGAACCCCACCCACTTCGCGCCATTCGTCTAATTCTTCTTCGGCATCCTTCGGTAAGGGCGTGCAATCAGCTGCTGATGCTAAACACGCTGCGGGGCAGACGACAAGCGTGTCAAGGAAAACAGAATATGAGGATAAGAGGACTCCCACGCGACGGGAGACACGCCATTCACCCCACCCCTCAGCTGCACTTTTGACCAGCATCGCTGCTCTCTGTGGGAAGCCCACCCAGCTGATGGGCACTCGGCGCTGTCTCCGTATCGCGTACCGAGCATCAGACGCCACACCACCATTTCTCCCGCAGAGCTGGCGCACTGGACATGCGATAAACGAGAGGCAGGCAGTTGCGAAGACCACAAGTGTTCTCCACGGGGTCCGTCCGTTTGCCAGCGACTTCTCATAGTCCAAAGAAGCACGACACGCAAATGAAGTTCCCTTTGACCGAGCGACCCTTTGCGCCACTGCAGCTCTCGGGTGAGCAGTGCGATGCCTACGAGCGTCTCGCGATGGCCGTCGTGCGTGAGTGTGCCGACGAGCTGGACGAGTATGTCGAGCAGCAACGCTGCGTGGTGGACCCGAGGATCTGGAAAGACGTCAAGACAAAGGACGAGTTCTCGGTCTACAAGAAACGCGAGCGCGAAGCGATGCTTCTACTGGACCCGTCTGTCGCGATAGCGTCCTTGTCCAGCTCGAGCTCGCGTGGTGGCTTCTCGACACGCAACCTGTCGACGACGAGGACCAAGTGGTCACTGCCCAAGCTGATGGGCGTCGGCTCGATCGTCGGCGACTTTGACGACGTCATGTACGGCGTCGTCGCGCCCACCGTCGCAAGCATTCAAGTCAAGACGTCCTACGTGGATGACGACGTCGTCGATTGCGATGTGATCGCAACCATCCAGCGCGGGACCATGGACGAGCCGTATCGATTTGTCGGCATCAAGTGGCTTGCCAAGGCGTCGTCGACCGGCTCGCTCGTGTCCCCACGCGACATGGTCATTGTGGAAGCGACGGGCACCTACGTCAACGCTAAGGGACTTCGGTACGGGTACCACGCCATGCACTCGGTTGAGCTGCCGCAGTGTCCGAACCTCGAGCACATGGGTATCGTGCGGTGCACGACATCGTCGTGCTGCTTATTCACGGCGATGCCGAACGGGTCGGTCGAGTTCTTCACGACATCGTTTGTCGAGCCGGGAGGGACCGTACCCAAGCGTGTCGCGCTCACGTCAGCGGCCAACGGACTCATTGGCTATGGCAAGGCAGTGAACGCTGCCGAGAACAAGAAGCTCGCGTCGTTGCTGCAACAGGCTTGCGCCACGCGCTCACAGACCACAGTGAAGTCTGACAACAAAGGCCACAAATGCTGTGCGCTCTGTGATCTGAAGTTCTCGACGTTTCGATCACCAACGGAATGTCAACTGTGTCGCTTGCTCGTGTGCTCGCGCTGTGAGATCACGCGCAAGCTCACGTACGTCACCGGAGTTCATGATACAGTGAAAAAAGTACCCACGCCATTCTGTAAGAATTGCGTGGCGTCCGTGGGCACTATGCCGGCAGGTGACTTTGCAAGATGCGACAATGTTGCAAAGGTTGGTAGCTCGTCGGGACGAAGACCGGGGTCGTCAACGCCGCGGTCGGGACGAGCCCGAATCGGCAGCGGAAGCATAGCAAGTGCGGACAAGCGCGACCGACTCGACTCGTTGGCGTCCACGGAGAGGTCTAGCTATGTGAGCACGCCGAGCGTCGTGAGCGTGAGCGTCGACAGCAGCATCGAGGAACTGCCGACCGTCGTGGATGTGGACGAACTCTGCGAGACAGAAGCCCTGGTCTTGCAATCAACGATCCGGGAGACGATGTCCGAAGAGCCACAGCTGATCCGGCCGACGTCGCAGAGGGAGTACTTGGTGATGCAGATGCAGCAGCTTCGCGCCCAAGCCGAACAGGCGTATGAGCTCGCGGCACAGAACAATCAAGCCATGGCCAAGTCCGTGGGCCCGAGACCACGGTCGACACACCATATTGGAATGGCTGACGAAGGATCCAACTAATTATTCCTCTGAGAGGCGCAGACCAGGTTGATGGCGATGAGACGATACTACTGTATTTACTGTAAAAGCTGTGTCTTAACAATCAATCCACGAGTCAAGGAGGATTTGTTTGCCCGTCCGAGGCTACAGGGAAGAGGCCATAGAGACGCACACTCGGTCCGCGGGTCGGCGTGCCTGGTTATACCGTAGACATGCCGGAGGATGTCCTTTATCTGCGCCTCGTAGTTGTTCCGATCAGCTATCGGGGACCAGTGATCACTGATCAGGCGGTGATAGTCGACCTGGTTATCGCTGGTGCTGGGTGTATCGTGGCGCTCCATACGATGGCGTGTTCCGCGAGTCTTGGCCGCACGCAGTCATCGGCGTATTACTCCTGGCCTGGCGGCGGCTAGTCGCTGCACAGCACATGTGCTGAGATACGCGTGTGGTCGGCCAGTGCCCATCGTGATGGCGACAGGAAAGGTTGGAT
>JAADVZ010000958.1:0-11599 GCA_023335925.1 Pythium phragmitis | reverse complement strand
CCATGGTCAACTACGTGCTCCAGACCTCGGGCCGTCCCACGCTCAGTTACATTGGCCACTCGGAAGGCACTACGCAGGCGTTCGTGGGCTTTTCCATGAACCAGGATCTCGCCCGAAAAGTGTCGTACTTTGGCGCGCTCGGCCCCGTCGCGTTCGTCTCGCGGGCGACGTCACTGCCGTTCCAGTTTCTCGCGCACACACGCATGGACAGCCTGGCCAGCTTTCTCGGACTCGGCGAGTTTGGCTCGCGCAGTTACCTCTTCAGTGATCTCATCAGCACGTATGGCTGTGCGATCCCGCAGGCGCACGCACCGTGCGACAACATCATCCAGTCGGTTGTGGGCAGCGCCCCACACAACTTCAACACGTCTCGCATCCACGTCTACATTTCCCAGACGCCCGCGGGCACGTCGGTCAAGACCATGACCCACTATGCACAGAATATTCGCGCCCACGCGTTCCGACGGTTCGACTATGGTTGTGAGTGCTCGCGCGACCTGCCGCTCTCGCTGTGCTCGTCTCGGATCTGTAAGAACAAGGCCGTGTATGGGACCATGGAGCCGCCGTCCTATAATCTCACCAAGATGCGGTACCCACGCACGTCGCTCTTCCAAGGAGAGCAGGACTCGCTGGCTGTGCCCGCCGACGTCTCCAAGCTCAGGGCGCAGCTACCCAACGGCACAATCATTCGCGAGACCATGATCCCGGGCTTTAACCACCTCGACTACTCGTGGGCGATCACGGCCAAAGACAAGCTCTACGACGCACTCCTCGCCGAGATGAAGCTCTACGAAGGCAAGGGATACTAGGTGATAGATTCTCAATTAGAATTGGCTGTGCATTTTGTTTAATTGAATACGAGACAGAACTATTTTTCACCTTTATTACTGTTGCTTCCTACTGCTTCTTCTTACAGCCCGTTCCGCCCGCGATGCGCAGGCACTTGGTGGACGGCCAGAGGCTGAGAATGTTGGTCATGACCGTCCAGCAGAACGCAAAGACGACATACGTGATCGTGAATGTGCCCATGAGCTGCGAGCGGCGGCCCGTTCGCTTGAGCTCTCGCGCTTCAGCCTTTTGGCGCGGCAGCCAGACCACAAACGCACAGGATGCAAGGTTGAATGCGTAGGCGATCATGTAGGCGTACGAGACTTCCATGCGGACGTGGTGCGTGTCCTTCTTGATGAACGATCGCTCAATATCAAAGTACGAGCCCACTGACTTGGTGATCACCGTCCCAAACGGCGTGCCCAGAGCCGAGAGACTAATGATGACGCCCATGATCGTGGCCTCGCGACCGACCTCGGTGATCTCGTTGACAAACATATTGGCGATAAAGTCGCCCATGGTGTCGGGGAAGCCCTCGAGCAATGGGACGCCGAGCCAGAACCACTGGCTGCGCACAATGTTCCAGATCGTGAGAAACGTCGGGACCGAGTCGATGATGACGACGAGGAACTGGCACACAATGATCATGGAGCGCCAGCTCCAATTGAGACCATAGCGCCGCACTAGGTAGAGCGAGAGGAACGCGATAAAGTAGGACACCATATCGGCGAGTCCACTATTGAGCGGGGTGACCTTGGCCCAGTCGCTCTGGATCGCGCTGTTCGCCGTGACCGAGACTTGCGAAAACACTTGGCGGAAAAACTTGTACGCGACGACCTGGTACATGACCTGGCTCTGCATGAAGCCGTAGAGGTACCCAAAGATGTCGCGGAAGCCTGTGTACGGCGCCTTGTCCTCGGTCATACAAAACCACGAGAGCGGCAGCACGACGGCGGAGAACGTGGCACAAATGGCCATGATCCAGTTGAAGCCAATGGTCCAGGAAAAGTCGCCGCCGTAGTTCACGCCGTTCAGGGCGAGTCCCGTGAGAAAGGACGACAGGATCAAAAAGATCTGGCGAACACCGGCGATCTGGGCCTGCAGCGTGCCCCGGGTCGCCTCGGGCTCGCGCTGCGCGAGCTCGATCGTGTACCCATCGGCGGCGCCAAACGCCACGACCGTGCCAATGTTGGCGAGCATCATTAGGACAATGAGCTTGACGCCCCGGTCCGGAGCCGAGAGATCGATCGTCGTGAGCTGCTTGGCCGTGAGCTTGTCGAGCGACTTGCCACGGAGCTTGGGGTCCATGTAGTACGGCTCGCCCAGCGGCACGACCGCCATGATAAAGCAGCAGACAAACGCGAGTCCCCAGCCAATGAGCATGTAAGGACGACGGCGGTAGCCAAAGATCGGGCAGCAGTCGCTGAAGATCGCTGCGAGCCAGCGCATTGCGCGAGGAATACGGACCAGTGCCGACGCCGTCGAGACCAACACGGCCGACATTTGCAGGTAGTTGTTGAGCACCGAGTACGTGGCCTGGTAGACGGCGCCGTAGACGACACCGACAGCGGCATAGTGGGCGAGCAGTCCGAGGTGTTGGCGGGAGTAGATGGACGGCGTGCCGCCCGCACGAAGCGCGCCGTTTTCCAGATCACCCGTGAGGGGCGATTTGGCTTCGAGAAATGCCGGCGACTTGGCCGCGTCCACGACGACGACGTTCGGGGTACTGGACGCCATTACGGTCTGTGGTGGTGGGCGCCTTGGGCGAGAGGGAATTTGGAAATGAGAAGATTCCCAGTCGCCTGCTTGGTGGACGAGAGGCGTAGTGGCGAGTGGATCCTGCTGGTGCCTTTCGATGGGTGGCTATCCACTCCCGCACTGGATGTTGCATCTTTATGAGATGCGAGGCTCTCTCTCTCTCTCTCTCTCTCTCATGCTGTTCGTTCTGCTGCCTCATTTTTGACAAGTGAGACGCTCGGGAGCGCGTGCCTCGCGCCAATCGAGACACTACAGTGTGCATGGAACGTGGCAAGACGGGCTGATTGCGGGTGCAGAAAACGCACCGACTCGCGGTTCGAGTACAGATGTTCTCATGTGTAAGGAAAAGGGTACACAATTCTAAAATGCCTCGTCTGACAGAATATAAAGGGCACGGTGCGGGAAATTCAGTCAAATGTTGCAGGCTAATGTCATGTCAGACAGGGCGGGAATTAAATCTCACTTCTCCTTACACGTGAGAATATCTGTACAGTACAGTGTAAAAGTGAAGTTGAGTCGACAGTTCCACGTTTCGACTAACGCTGGGAACGTCGGCAGCTCTTATGAGATCTGCGCAACTGTACTGTGGTATACTACGGTACACTATCGACTGAACTGTTTCAGAATGGCTGGCACGGGTGATGCGGAGCTACTGGTTGCACATGTCGCATGCTTCTCCCTTGCATGCTCATCAGATAGTGGACACAAGAAATCTTGACGCTATGACTTCAACGTAGTAGTCTTCTTTGGTATTTGCGTAAGCAGTGCAGATGGGCCAATGGCACCTCGTCAATTCGCCTTGAACAGTTCGTCCATGGATTCGCCAAAGCGTCCTTCAAAGAACACCTCTGTGGGCTCCAAGCGGTTCGAGACGCTCGGCGCGACGCCTTGCTTGGGGTAGCCCAGGCTAATGACGATGGGCACCGAGTACCGCTCGGGCAGACCCACGGCGGCTTTGACAGCACCCTCATCAAATCCTTCCATGGGGCACGTCACCAACCCGTGGGCGGCGGCCGCGTACAAGAACGCGGCGGCCGCAAACGTTGTCTGCTTGTACGCCCACGCCATGGAGCCGTGCTCCGTGCCTTCGCCCGAAAAGGTCTTGAGATACATGTCGAGACGATCCACAAAGTCCACGGGGAAGCCGTCGGCGAGCTTGAGCTCTCGGATGCGCGGCACGTTCTTGCTGGGCTCGAGATCAGCGGCAAAGACGACGGCCAGTGGTGCGCTGCTGACCTTGATCTGGTTGGTCGTGAGCATTGCGGATGCGAGGCGCGCTTTGGCGTCGCTGGCGCGCACGACGATCGCGACATACGACTGCGTGTTGAACGCTGACGGTGCGCGCTGTGGTCAAAAAGCGAAACCATAAAAGTGGGTTGTCAGTTGTGTAGCTGCTGGGGCAGAGTGAACGGATCAGCTGCAGGGCTCACCTGCGTGAGACGGAGAATGTCGGCGAGCACATCGTCGGGCACGGGAGTATCTTCAAAGTCGCGCATGGACGCGCGCGAGTTGAAGAGCGTGCGAAGGGCCTCGAGCGTCGTGGTGGAGGTCATGGTGTTTGGGGAGGTGGAGAGGGAGGTGGTGGAGAGATGGTATGTGTGGTTGAGTGGAGATTGCCAAGTGAGTGTGGCTGTGAGGGACGCACCCGCGTCTCACTGAGGGGCTTCGCCAGTCTCCATGGAATACCCCATACAGATGCGGATAGAGGGGGAATTGTAAGAAATACTGATGTCGCTTTGCGTGGTAAGCGACATGGTGAAGTGCACGCAACACTTGAGCCGGGTGCACATCTGCCGTTTGGCCACGGTGGCACCGCCTCGGAGCAATCGTGCCATGACAGCGATTGCTCCGAACAAGAATGAAGGTGGATCCATCACTCTGATACCCGTGATGGGAAGTCAATGGCAGTTGTCATTTGACCAGCACTCATGTGGAGTGGGCTCCATGTCTGTTTGCTGGAGCTCCGCCCCAGTGCATTCTCTCAGCAGTAAATATAGCAAGAGTGTCGCATCGCTAGCTCATAATATGCCGGTAATTTTGGCGAATTCTGGCGAAGACTCGCCTTGGGCTGATTCCAGATCGAAGCACTTCAGGACAGACACGCACGGCAAATGTCACGACTAGGGGCGCCGCTCGCCACGATTGCACGCCGATATTGACGCTCATCGATCACAAATCCGCCATCTATCGTTATCTATTCTATAGGCTACCACAAGAAACGATCGCTATCAAAGATGAGCCGCTGGGCCCTGTAGCGCTGATGCAATTGTAGCCGCGACACCCTGCGTCAGCTGACGCTGTGCTGTGGCGCTGCCTAGGATACTACGATGACACGCACTCCGCATTGGCGACCATCAGTCTTGCGTGTCCTGACATAAGTGCTGGCCTAAATTAGATCCCACGTTCATTCCTCCTAACTCACTGGTGACCGAAGCTTCGCTTCGATGTATTCTCTCAGCGGCAAATGGAGCGAGACCGTGCGCATTTCGGAGTTTCGGAGATGAGTTTCCATTCTTTCTGTGCTTTCCTCTCTTACAGAATGTTCCAGTGGAAGTGTCGGCTCATTGTGGGTCAGCCATGGATACAAAATGCTTGCGCATTTTGGAAGAGAGCAGCGGCACATCCAGCTTATACGACTTGCGCTGCATGACATAGTCGGTCGGGGTCTCGGTTGCAAGCCCCAGTCTCACGAACGCGTCCATGAATGATCCACAAAATATGGATAGCCGTGAGCGCTCTCGGGTGCACCAACAGCGCACAGCGCCACGAGCGTCCACTGTAAGCAGTACTGATCGTGGCCATGGTCTTGGTCACACCTTTCAAACCTGCCGATTGAGTCGTAAGCGTCAATCGCCAAGACATTGCCGTCCAGTACAACGATGTCTGACGCGCGTTTGGCGACGTCAATGCAGCCATGGCCCTTCACATAGCCCACGTGGGCTGTCACTCGTGGCAGATACGAGGCGAGGATCAGATGGCGATGCAATGAGACCGCTCACGAGCGCTTGTTCAGTGGTGTCGCCCGCGTGTGCACACAGCGTCGGTCAGATTGTGTCAAACGTGTCCTGCTGGGGGTTGCCGTGTATGTCTCTAATCGTGCTCGAAATTCTGCAGGGTACTTACTATTTATTACCAAGTGCATTTCCCTGACTACCAAGTGCATTCATTCACCATATGTCACGCAAGATGTCATGTATTTGTAGTTGTTGTACACTTATAGGGGTTGCACCCCCAGACCCCCCCCCAAATAGATTCATGAATTCGAGTCCGCGTTGTGGGTCCGCTCGCAGGGGAGCTCGCCGCTGGGGCCGCCTCCGCAAATACCACGCGGCCCTGCTTCGCGGGCACCCCGCGTGGATTTCCTACGTCTACGCGACTCGCACCCGCTCGCTCCCGACTTAAGGTTGGTGCACAAACAGTACTCACTACCTTGAGTTACTTATATGTACTTGGTAACAGCCCGCACTTGGGTCTTTCCCCAATGCACTTCGTAGCCAGGGAAATGCACTTCTCTCCGTCCAAGATCGCTCTGTACGTGAGGCACAGCCCGACGCTGTTAGTCGAAACCAGTGTCACGCACGAACCGTGGGAGTGCATACTCGGCGGGACTGCCCGTGGCAGTGTCCAGATGTCCACCCGTTTGCGGCAGTTTGGCCGAGCTGTTCACGGCCATAGTGTCACCCACTCGCTCCGCAAGACCCATCGCTGTGTCCATCTCGTCTTGCGTCTCGTTGAGCCACAGCCGCCACGGTCATTTGGTTGGTCGTGAGATGCCCGTCTTGTCGGTGCAAATGATCGTAGCGTCGCCGGACGCCTCACACGCGTACAAATGGCACACGAGGTTTTCCTCCTTGAGCGTTGTCGTACCTAGTATCTGAGCTCGATGATCATGCTTGGGGCAGCGCCTGACGACTCCGTGGGAACTGTGGAGGCGCTGCGCCATGACCACCGTGATCGAAAGTGACGGTTATCCACCTCGTCGGGGGATGAAGATTGCGAATAGAATATGAGAAAGAAAATGCACTGCAACCAGGCTAGTCGCAAGCTGTCACTGCAGCGGAGGAACACGCTTGTTCGCAGCTCGGTCGCGACTCCAGAAAAAAAAAACGAGAAACTACAATGACACGCACTCCGCATTGACGACGATCAGTCTTGCGCGTGTTTGCTTAGGTGCTTGCCTAAATTAGACCACACATTCATTCCTCTTAATTTTCAAGATAAACCTGCATTCTACCTGTCTAAAATAGGAAGCACTTACTCTAATTCATTGCGTCAGCTCTCAGCCTTCCGCTGACAGAACATGGACTATTCGTGTCTAAAATAGGAAACACTCACTCTGACAATCATTCTCCATATTTTGCCTTGCTCTAGCCTTCGGCTGAGACTAAGAGATCAAGAAGAGAAGCCGATTGAACGCCCCACAACAAGCGCACTCACTCGTCAAGGATGGCCTCCTCGCACGCGTCTACCAGCGCCAGCTCGTCGTCGCCCCTTAGTCCCAAGGAGACGGCAGAGACCCCTCCTTCGGGGCTCGCCAGCAGCGTGAAATTTGTGGCGCAAGAGACGAACGATCCCAGCGACGACAGCAGCACGCCATCGTCGACGCGGAAGCCCACGAAGAACGTGTCGCGTGAGCGCATGAAAGCTGAGACCACGTTTCTGCGTGATCGCGTGCAGCAGCTCGAGCGCGAGTTGAACCAGACGCTCGCGAAAAAGGCACTCGCGCGGTCCGCGACTCCGTCGCCCGTGTGGCGCGACCTCGCCAAGCGCCAGGCCGCGCGGCGCGAAAAGTCCGAGCAGGAGCGCGATCGCCTGCGTGCACGACTGTTCCACCATCTGCAAGTCGCCAAGAGTCTAGAGACGATTTTCCGGAACCGCTCGGGCTCGTTTATTGACGAGTTATGTGCGAGCGACAGTGGCCGCACGCCGTACCCGGTCGATGATATGGCCAAGCTCCATGAGCAGTTTATGGACGAGATCGACCAGCACTACCCTCTTGTTGATATCATCTTTGCCGAGCCTGTGGAGACGCCAAACGACGCCATGGGCATGCCGCTGCGCCGCTCGACCGTCGTCTCGCAGCAGACGAATGGCGGCAAAAAGCTCTACTTCGAGCTGCGCAACGCCTTGTACATGCCGTTCCCGTACGAGCGCGTCTGCAATGCCATGTGGCGTGGCATCACGACCGAGTACTATCGCCAGCAGCGGATTGTCGAGACCTATAGATGCACGGACGACGAGTACTCGGCGACGTTTCTGTCGCAGAAGAACGCCCCCGGATCGGGCCACCAGTTTCTGTCGTCCACCATAATACGCCGGTTCACAGAGGCAGACCGCACAGTGATTGTGTGGCGCAGTGCGAATTGGGATCGAGCGCCGTCGGCCAAGCGCGAGTACGGCGACGAGAAGGGCTGGATCACGGTAACTCCCCTCGCCGATGCGATCTCGGGCGAGCGCAGCAGAGATGCCGCGCTCGTGCGCATGTGTACGCGCTATGTCCCCATCTGGGGCTTCCAGGCCAAGCTCATTGAAACCGGTGCGCTAGAGATCGCTCACACAGCCTCTACACACAGAGCGACCGAGCAGAGTCTCGAAGTCGGCCCCGTCACGCACCAAATCCTGAATGGCACGGAGGAAGATATTGCCGCGATCACCGAGTCGATGGAGAACATTCTGCTGGACGAATCGATCGGCTCGACGGATGGCGAGCTCGAGTCGATGCTCGAAGATCTTGTTGCGCTGCCCAGCGGCCACGATCAAGAGCTTTTCGACACGGCGCTCCTGGGTGGTACCCACTAAACGAAATTCTTGCAACGTCGCTGATATATTCTAGATGTCATACTAGCGGGGTAGCTCCTCATCCAGATGAGACAGACGTCATTTGTTGCACCGAGCAAGAAGTCTCGTGAAGAAAAGCACTTGATGGCGGGGCTAGGAACTTATATTATGATGACGGAGCTAAGAACTTATATTATCCGTGCTCGGGACCAGTGCGGTTTCAAGGCTGAAATTGCCGTTGTTGCTCGCCGTGAGGCGATTGCTAGCACAAATTGTTACGACCATCACTCTCGATGATATGATTTGTGATTGGTCCAATAGTTCTCGATTGAGAGATCTTATTGGCTCAATTATTTCAAACGAGGAGCCGAAAAAAATGGCGCGAAGAGACCTCCTCCACTTTCAACGACCGCGGGCGGCGCGAACCATGACGACGGCAACGGCAGCAACGGTAGCGGCGCCTTTCGCACTGGAATTGCAGGCGCTCAAGGCTGATCTGCAGCGCACGCTCGCGCGACTGGGTACGGCACCTGTCACAGTGCGCGAAGCGCCGGCGAGTCCGTGGAGCCACACGAGCACGACGACAGCCACAAATACGACAACGCCCACGACCGTGCGGTCCGACGCGATGAGCAGGCGATCCCGTGCGTCTCCGTCGCAGAGCGAAATGACGGAGCGTATTCTCCATGAGCTTGTGGCGACTGCGAGACGTCGGCGGCAAGTTGAGATGCACATGGCGCGCGAACTGGAGCGCGAGTTGCGAGTCCGAGAAGACGACCTGTCAATCCTGTGGGGACGATCTGCACGAGATCCGAGCCGTGTGACTGACAGAGAAGGCGGAAAAGAGAGCACGATTCGAAGTGAAATTGAGGCATTGCGACTGCGTCGCAAGCAGATCTTAGTTGAGATTGACAACGAATCCAAGTCCGAAGAACCCGCGGCCAGCCAAGGCCCCTTGACCATGCAGGATCGCAGCAGTGAATCCTCCGCTCGTGACGCCGATGTGTCCAATGTTTTGGCGTCCATCAAGCGCCATAATGAGAACGAGTACTCCATCGAAGGCGTCGTCAAGCTGGGCTCGTTGATGCACCGGAAATCGAATCAAGAAGCTGCCTCCCAGACCTCTCCGTCGCTGTCACGCCATCACGGACCATCTCAGCATGCGCCGCAAGTCCCCAGTTTCCAGCCATCCCAGTTGTACGGAGGCTATCGCAATCAGCACCACGACAAGATGATGCAGGATGTGTTCGCTATCCAGCTCAAGTTTGCCGAGACGATGCTGCAGCTCGAAAAGTCGATCCAGACCCGGGACCAGCTTTTAGTGTCGACGTCAACAGATCGTGCGCGACGGCGATCTATCACTTCCCGCCGCAGCGCCGCCGTCTCCATGCGCCGACGCACGCGCCTGCCGTCGACCATTCACGAAGACCGCGAACGCAACCCAGCGGACAGCAGCGACGACGAGTCGGGCCTGTCCCACGCGCTATCGAGTGATGACGCGTCCATGTCGGAGGACACGATGCGCATGTGGCGACGCTATCGCCGGCGCTCGGCTTCTTCTCCCGGGACTGCCCCAGAATCAGTCACGACCACCACCACGACGTCCACGTCGCCGCACAGCCAGCCTTCGCCTGGCCAGGCCAACGACCACGACTCAGCCTCACCACTGGTGTTGACGCCGAGCGACGAGTTGTTGGTCACGCCTACGACCAACGACTCGGGGAACAAACAGGTCCACTTTCATGACACGACAGACGACTATCCGACGCCGCTGGTCGCGCGCAACATTTCGTTTGATCAGGACTCGATCGACTCGACCGATGACGACGAAGCATACGCAAGGGCCATGCGTCGAACGATGACAACGCCGACGCTCCGCGCCGCTACACGAGCGCCTCGCAAGAGACTCACGGTCGTGTCGTGGGATGAGGACGACGCACTGAGCTTCCTGGAAGGATCGAGTGTGTGCAGCGCCGATCTCCAGGACGAGTCGTTCTTGGCGGCGTTCTACGCGCTTCGCAGAGAGCTCCTGGGCGATCGCCTGGGAACGCAGACGCCTTCTACACCCACCAGCAGCTTCCCCACGTTGACTGCAAACTCAGAGTTGGCCGAAGCGACGACCACTAGCCAACGTCCACAGTCTACGGTCCCTACGACGAATGCCTCAGTGAGTCTGCCCACCGTTGCGGCCGTGGACGTCGCTGCACTCCAGCGACAGAAGCGGGGCCTGATGCTCGACATCCAGGCGTCCACGGCCAAGCTCGTACTCGCCCAAGACGCCACCCAGCGTGAGCAGGCCACTGCAGCCCTTGACCGACTCCGCCGCCAGCTCCAGACCGTCGAGGCCCAGGAGGCAGCGGCAGCTCCGTCGTAATCGTACAAATATGCGTTTTGATCGTTTAACAAGAATACGTTTTATAGAACCACTCACTTAGTTAATAGCCCCTGCCGTCGTAGAGCTTGATGTTGGCGACGATCTCATCATAGAAGAGGGCCTTGTTCTTGTACGCCCACGTGAAATCCAAGTGGTTAAACGACGCGAGGTTCCGCTCGGCCACGATTGTGCCGGCCGGCAGCAGCGCGCGTAGCTTGGCGATATCCTTGGGCGTCGCGAGCGAGTCTTCAACGCCATTGTAGAAGAAGGACCGCGGGTACTGCATGCCGGCGACGTTGAACGCCGGAGGGTCAAAGGCGCCGTACACGGCCTTGTTCTTGCAGATCAGAGTCGAGCAAAACGCGAGCGGCAGCAGCCGCGAGCACGAGCAGCCATAGTTGAAGCTGCGGAACGTGTCATCGCGGATGCTCTGCGCGTAGTGGGCCATGGTCTTGACCGACGTCCCCGCAGGCGTCTGCCCGAGGTATACGGGGATACGCGTGTCGTTGAGGTTCCTGGCGTTGCCCACGAGCACGCGGATGAACGAGTCGCACAGTCCCGCCGCGAGCGTGCACGCGTACTTGCCCAGTAGGTCCGCAAGGATCGGAGACCGAGGGAGGAATTCCGAGATGCCAAAGGCCTCGAACCACTTGTCGACATACGTCTTGGCCAGCGCGGCAAAGACCACCGAGGTCGTGTCGCCCAAGAACGCGACCGGTGCGAGCGCGCCAAAGTACGACACTTTTCGGGCGAGATCCTGGTTCATGGAAAAGCCCACGAACGCCTGCGTAGTGCCTTCCGAGTGGCCAATGTAACTGAGCGTGGGACGGCCCGAGGTCTGGAGCACGTAGTTGACCATGG
>JAADVZ010000957.1:0-11600 GCA_023335925.1 Pythium phragmitis | reverse complement strand
GCCCAAAGTTTGTGCTTTTCTCACGCGTTCACCATTTAGAGGTTGTTGACGTCGCCCACGATATTCACCTTATACCCCTTGAACAACGGCGGCAGCGCCGCTTCCAACTGCACAATGTTTTTTCACACACGCGAGAACTCTTAGTACAGCAAAAAAAAGGAACATGCAGGATGAAGTCCGTACCTCTCGCTTGAGTTTCTTGGTCGTCGCGACCAACGCTTCGATTTGTGGGTGAAGACGGCTCGTCGCATCGATAAGGTCCATATTCTTGTCTTCGAGCGTCTTGATCTCGCGCTCACACTTGTCCATGTGCTTGGTGAGCATCTCCAGGCTCGCAACGTGGCGATCGAGGTACCGTTCCGACGTTTTAATGAGTACGAGCTGCTGCAGGCGCTTGTTGGTAAGTTGTGCGATCGCATCCTCGACTGCTTTGAGATACCCCTTAATCTTCTCATCGCTCTGGTGCTCCAGCAGTGCTACAACGTTCAGAAGATAGAAAGTATCAGCAACCTCTGACTCCCCATCCTCCATCTCACTCGTTAATCAACTCACGAGAGGTGCCGTGGAATTGGCTCGCAAACGCCACATTTGCTGTCGATTTGTCGGCGAGCTCCTCTCGTCGCTGCTGCAAAAACACCTTGAGCTCGAGCAGATCGTTCAGCACGCGGCCGCGGAACTCGTTCGTGCTGAGTAAGCCGACACGCGTCGACGTGGATTCGACGTTGTCGAGCGTAGCCGTGAGTAACGAGTCGCCACCGATTGTAAAGCCTCCCGCCGACACATCGATACTGCCAATGCCCTCCCCACTCTCGCCCGCAACGATCTCCTCAGTCGAGATATCCCAGTCAATCTCCACGGTGGCCGCGTCCTGGCTTTCAACTTGGACGACGCTGTCATCACTGCCATCCGGGTGGTCGTCCTGCGGTACCGAATCGATGCCCCAGTCTATCGTAGCCTCGTCTCCACCGCCACCACTTTCGACCGAGATATCCCAATCAATCTCAGCAACGTCCGCTTCAAAGTCGAGCGTGAATGCGGGCGGTTCTTCCACGGCCACGTCGCTGGCCTCGCGTAGCTCTTGGATCGCCGTGAAAAACGCAACCGGCGTCAACTCTTCCACGTCTGATACGACCAGCACGTCGGCCGCCGTGGTCGCCTTCTCTTTCTTCTTCTTCTTGTCCTTTTTGCTGGACGAAGAGTCTGCTGTCGTGGACGGCACTGCCTGGGAGGCAGAGAGCGGCACCTCGCAATTGTGGAGATACGTCTGCAGTGCCGCGTGGTACTCGATCGCCGTCTCCACCTCTGCCGAACATATCTGCGTGGCAACGGCCTTGAAAAGTGTTGGCAGTTCCATGGGGAGGCGCTGAAGCTCGTCACGAAAGCTATGGCCGGCAATACCAATGTCGGCGCACGACGTCTCGAGCTTGCGCTTGTAGTCAGCGATGCTCTTGGTCAGATCCTACCAATCGCCACAACAAATGTAAAACCAACAGTTTCCAACGTTGGCATTTACCAATAATACGTACAAGGATCTTGCGCTTGTTGTCGGCAACATGCTTATCGTTTTGTTGGATCGTCTTCTTCAAGAAGGGGCTGCACCAATAAATTCACACAATGAGCACGAGTCCCTTTCGCAGTCTGCCATATAATCACACCCACATTTCAAACGCCGTGTTCTGCGCGACCACACGCGCGGCCTCGGCGGCGAACACGTTGTTCTTCTCATAGAGCCGCACGAGCGCCGTCCATTTCTTGATCGTCGGTGACGTGAACTGGCCGAAAAAGTTCTTCTGCTGACCTTCGGGCGACGCCTCGAGTAGCGCAAGCAGCGCTTTGCAGTCAAAATACGTCAGCGCATCCGGCGTCGGCGTCTTGTGCTTGAACTTGACCAGCGCATCACTGCTGTCCGGGAGATCGGGGTACAAGAGCGCGAGTCCATCGCGGATCTGGGAGTGCTGGTCCGCCCACTTGGCCGGCACGATCTTGCGGTCCACGAGCGCCTCTACGGGGCACAGACACCCAGCGACCAAGCACAGTTAGACACTTCATATAATAGACCTTTTCATGAGGAGAACAGCGCACCGAGGAGCTTGCGGTAGGCAATGTCGATCGGCACCTTCCGTGAATCCGCCATGGTTTTCCTGTGCTGGTGTGGAGGAAATCGGGATGATTGAGATAAAAAAACCTATTTTCGCTTAGGTTTATTCTTCTACCTCTGTCATGTTGCCGTATGAAATGGTAGAGGTTCAGTTTTCTTGGGTCGGGTTTGCACTTGACTCAGTTGGGTTTGAGTGTATGACCCGTCTAAATAACCCGAACACGTTGAAGCGGGGTAGGTCTTTGAGATACCTACCGTGCCTATGGTTCTGTTTCCATCCAATCAAGAGCGTTAATTTAACTCGTCGCGGCGCTGATTTGTCTGGCGACTGGCCTTGCTCCAGTTTGTGAGCCCACGTCAGTTCGATTTTTTCATTGTCGTCCACGACGTTGAAGCTGCCCTTCACTTTGATGAAAGATACCGATGCGTAAATTACGATTGTCTGAAATGTATCTTTCGTGAATCATCCCAGCTGGAAATCCTCGACTGGCCACCTGATTGACGCAGCCGTGGGTGGAAGGAATAGCATCCTCCAACGATCTCCTCTATGCCGCAGTTGCAATGCAAAGTGCGCTGCGGCCTCGAGCCTCTTCATTCTCCAATTTTCTCGGCAGCCCCCACAAGCAACCGTCCACTCTTCGCTCCCAGCAACCATGGTGGTTATCACGATCTACCCCAAGTCGGCCCTCGACGTGTACAAGAAGCAGACGCTCCACTTCTCACCGGCCATTGACGAAGCGTGCGATGAGATCCACAAGGCTTGCGCTGGCGTCGGCACGGATGATGATGCGCTGGTCAACATTCTCGGCGCCAAGTCGGCTGACGAGCGTGCCCTCATCTCGTACCGCTACAAGGAGAAGTACAACCAGACGCTCCGTGAGCTCGTCAAGAGCGAGACGTCGGGTGACTTTGGCTACTTGCTGCAGCTCATCTCGATGAGCCTCCCGGATGCCGAGTCGCACGTGCTCTACCACGCGATGGCGGGCGTTGGTACTACCGACAACCTGCTCTACCCGGTCATCCTTGGCCGCACGAGCGAGGAGCTCGACGTGCTCAAGAAGGCCTTCTTCACAAAGTACGAGAAGGATCTGAACGTCATGATGGACGGTGAGCTGAGCGGCGACTACCACACGATCCTCATGACGGCCCTGCAGGGCGTGGCTGTGGAATACAAGAGCTCGTTCCACACGCAGGCAAAGGCCGAGGAGGATGTTGAGACCATCTACAAGGCTGGTGAGGGCAAGTGGGGCACGGACAGCGGTCTGTTTATCAAGACGTTGCTCGCCATGCCCCCTCAGTACGTCAAGATTGTGGACGAGAAGTACACGGAGAAATACGGCCACGGTCTCGTCAAGGCCGTTGAGGCCGAGTTCAGCGGCTCGTCGGAACGCGCGCTCAAGTTTTTCGTGCGCCTCGCGCTCGAGCCTTGGGAGCTTCTCGCTGAGCAGCTCCACAACACGATGAAGGGCTTTGGCACGGACGAAAAGAAGCTGAGCATGTTGATCGTGCGCTACCACGCGTACCTCCCCCGCATCAAGCCTGTGTTCGAGAAGAACTACAAGATCTCGCTTCGTGAGCTCGTGCACAGTGAGATTGGCGGCAAGTTCCGCGACCTTATGATGCACGTGCTTGATGCACCGGCGTCGACGGGTTCGATCGCGTAAAGCGCAGCAACACGATCACAGGGTGTGTGAAAATGTTCCAAAATAGTCTCCCCTCAGAAAAAACTAAAAAGGTATCGCGATAGTGGTCTCGCCTGTCGTATCAACAACGAAATAAAGATGCTGCGTTGATCGTCCCTTTTTGCTGATTGCCAGCTTGACATGCACGATGAGTTAGTACCACAGTAGTAGTACTGCAAGAAAGAGAGAGAGAGAGAAGAACCGGTCTGTCACATGAGATGCAGAGTTGGTGGAAAGCGTTTTGGGCGGATGGCCACGCACGGTCGGACTAAGAGTTCACTACCGCCTTGTTTATTGTTGCATGGCAATATCCGCGCGAGATGTCTGTCCTCGGCGAGGAGCGAGGATTCCTCGCTGCGCATTTTGTGTGATAGGAGACCTCAACACCCCTGACACACCTGTGCCATTTTCAGCGTGATAATCTGGTCGGACCCGCAGGGCGCGACGCGTGGCGCGGTGGAAGAACGCACTGGCGTCATACTGGAACGCAGGCAGTTGCAAACAAAAAGTGCAGGCTTCCATGTCATGAGCATTATTTATACCCACGGGGTTTGCTCTCCGCACCCAACCGGCATTTTGCCATAGAGAAAGTAACTCAAGCGACTCGTTGGGTTCTCTCTCGTTCCATGTGGGTTCACGGATGTGCAGCATCCGAATCTTTCGTGAGCAAACGGAAGTTTATCCCCAGCACCGATCGTAATTTATCCGCACCTGATTTATTTCACCGCGATCTTTCCGTCACGATTGGCTCGCTTGTCATGGAAAACGAAGATTCCCAACGGCAAGTGGAAGCTGTCGACCCACGCGCACAGACAGATGGGGTGGATCCGCTGCAAGGGAGGAGACCGACGCAGGGGAGGAGACCAACCCAACACAGAAAATGGCACGAAGTCTTCGGCAGACCGGAAGGCAGGGGATCCCCTCCTCTGCCCTCACCCTGGAACCCCCAAGATTCCTCATTCTTCGATTTGCTTCCTGCAACTCAAGTCCACTCAAGCCCCCTCCAGCCCAAGATGACGACCCTCAACCTGTACCCGCCGTCGGCCTTCGACGTCTACAACAAGATCAAGATCAACTACTCATCGTCCATCGACGCGGCCTGTGACGAGATCAGGAAGGCGTGCAAGGGTCTCGGCACGGACGAGAAGGCGCTCATCAAGGTGCTGGGCACCAAATCGCCCAACGACCGCGCGCTTATCGCGTACCGCTACAAGGAGCTTTACAACGAAGAGCTCAAGGCGCTACTCCAGAGCGAGGCCGGCGGCGACTTTGGCTTTTTGCTGCAGCTACTTGCCGTGCCACTCCCAGAAGCCGAGGCGTACATCATCAAGGTTGCGACCGCAGGCGCTGGCACGAACGAGAAGCTCATCTACCCTATCATCATGGGGCGAACGAATGAGGAGATGCAAATTCTCCGCAAGACGTACTACGAGACCCAGGGCAAGGACCTCGCCGTTGTTCTTGACGATGAGCTTAGCGGTGACTTCAAGAAAGTCATCATGACGGCGCTCCAGGCGCAGATCATTGACTACAAGTCGTCGTTCCACACGGATGCCAAGGCCGAGGAGGACGCCGACAAACTCTACAAGGCCGGCGAAGGAAAGTGGGGAACGGACGAGGAGGGCTTCCTCAAGGTGCTCTTCTCGAGCCCGCCGAAGCACGTCGAGAACATCAACGCTGTGTACCAGCGCAAGTACAAGAGTAGCCTCAAGGCCGCTGCTCAGGGCGAGTTCACGGGCGACGCTGAGAACGCCCTTGTGTTCCACATCCGATCGATCCTCGAACCGCGTGAGCTGCTTGCGGACTACTTCGAGAGCACGATGAAGGGTCTCGGCACCGACGAGAAGAGCTTGAGCGCGGCCCTCGTTCGCTACCACCCTTACCTCAACGCGTTCGCCAGCAACTACCAGCAGGCGTACAAGATGTCGCTCAAGGACCGCATCAAGGGCGAGACCAGCGGCGACTATGGTGAGCTGCTGCTCAAGGTTTACGAAGCGCCGGCCACAAACCCGGGCAACTAAGCTCGCGTCGGATCTTCTTTTCAGTTCAGTGTATAGTCATGTGTCTCCAAGCTGAAAGTACGGCCTCGAAGAGGATCGGGACTGCTTCACTTGACGCAGTGTTCAAAACGAAAAAAAATGGCCAAGGGCTCTAACCAACAAAAAATACCAACTGCTCTCTGTCCACAACCACAGAGTGACGTCTATCCAGACGATTCGAGGTCTATCAATTCCCTTGGGTCAACTGAGATGGCTACACCTTTCAAAGGTGATATCATGAGTCGTGGTGTCGGCGTCGTCACAGCATGGGATCGAATCTGTCACGACGTCGCAAAAGTACTCAAGCTTCCGAAAGCAAAAGCTACCGGCCGCGGCAAGTAGTAGTATAGTCTTCGACTACGGTACGAGGTACGGCCCAGTGAACCCTGCGACATAGGCAGTGCTGTCTGTGCGCGTAAGTGCACACTCCACGCGTCAAGACGTTGTTGTTGGATACACCATTTGGCCACGACAACCATGAACAGACACTCATCCAGCCCCGCGTGAATATACCGGAGACCGTCAATGACATAGCGATGGTTGTCGATGGGTGCAGAGCACGTGCCGCGTGACGGTCAAAGAGCACTCACTGTCTCTTTGAATTGCAGGCACTAAAAGTTGTAAAGCTGTCGAGATATTCTGAACCCATATCTTCTCTGCTTCTCAGATTCGTCCGTACAATAGCCGCAGCAAGCTGTCACCCTCGCAACGATTGTTGCTCAAGCTGTTGATTGGTGGTTGGACAGGGTTTAAACCGCTATAATGGAGGATACCTTCCAGACTCCAGAGTCCCATCGACCATCTCCTGATTAGACTTTAATCCCCCAAGTCGGTGACCCGACAGCGTGCTCCATCCATCAAATCTAATCCCCCATGCTCCAGAATCTTCTTGATAACTCTTTCGATCGTCCGTCGATCCGACAGGACACCGCAAACGCTGAATGACGCTCAACGTCGGCTGCGGTCATCGGCTTTGTATTGGCGCTACCGGTACAATGACCTATTCCCAGTATGCAACGTTAGTAGTGTACTGAACAGAACAGTGAAGTGGTTCTGTGTCTGTGCCAAGTGACATTGCCAAGTGACATTGCCAAGTGACGTGGCCATACATGCGGTGCCAGACACTGTCTGGCCCCGCATCTGCAGCCGCTGTCACAGGCCGCCTGTCCCTGTACGGACAGCCAGTGATGGTCCAAAAGAACGGTTGGTCTTCAGATTCGTACGCAATCAAAAACAATCATTCTTTAAGTTCGCGAGCGTCATCAAGATGCGGGTGTGCGGCATCAATTGATCCGGAGTTCGGTCCCACTCCAGAGCTTCAAGGTTATGCTAGAAGATTGCCCGTAAACCCTCTGAAGAAAACGGCTCTTCTCAGGTAGAGACTCACCATAGCGCTCAAAGTCAGTGCCCTTCCATTCATTCATGACTGCCTGCGCGCCGTCAGATTCAGCGCCATGAAGGATCCAACGGCCCGCGTGTACGGGGCGGGGCATCAACAACTTCACCATCATCAAGATCGGAAGAGCGAGCAGGCGCAGAAAAAAAAACGCAAGGAAGATTATCAGTGCCGCATTGATAATGCGTTGGATAGGGAGATGCACGCAAAGCCTACCGTAAGCCTACCGTAAGCGTGGCGAGAGTCATTCGATACTGCAATTCCCCCAGCGGTCGCATTACTGTAGAGTAGCTTTTAGCATGGTGAAACCACCACCTAAGCGGATTAGTTGCTTTCGCTTTCGTATGCGTGGGTTCACGGTTATCAGCGCGAATGGGTTTCTGGACATATTACAGAGTAAATTATACCGATTCTCCCAAATGTAGGCCGGAGCGACTAAGCCCATGACTCATGGACCATGAGGTTCTGAACCTGGGGGTCAGTCCGATGATTACAGTGTTTTGCAGTGTTTGCCTCACCTCGGCCGCGCCATCCCATCAAGTTCGGCGAACTTCGCCGTCCATTCAGGTGATTCGTACTGTGCTTTCGCTTCTATCAGTGATGAACCATCACTCCGAATTATAGTGTTTGTTTATGGTTGGGGCGGCAGACGGGGAGAGATTACGACCTCGCACACCATGCAATCAAATACAGTGTAAATTGTTCACGCGAAGACTGCAGTGAGTGGTCTGGGTGACTTCAAGGTAATCTCAGACCCTACCCCATTTCGATTATCGACCAACCACAACCTACAGAAATTACATGCTACGTTTTCTGTGGTTTTTATCACCAGCCGGCACGAGAAGGCGCAACGAACGCCTAGCCACAACCTACGTTTTCTGGTGTGGACCAAACGTCCCATCCGCTTTTCCTCTCCCATACGCGAAAAATCCTTCTCGAGAGGAAGGCGATTTTACAGCCGGAAACAACATCGTGCGGTTTTTAGACCACCCACCAACACACAATACGAAACGAAACGCGGAAGCAACATGGGCGGTCAGTCGCTCTTCGCTTCGCCCCTTGATCTCTGGAAGGAGCGGCGGCTCAGCGCCAGTACCTGCGGCTCCTTCATGACGCACAGCCCCGCCTCCACCACCGGCAGCCATGACATCGAGTCGGTCTACACGAGCCGCAGCTCGGTGTCGTCCATGCGGTCCCGCGACCGTACGCGCTCACGCTCGCTCGCGTCCCAGCACTTGGATTCTCGGCTCTCGCTCCCGGTCTTTGAAGAAGGTGACGAGCGACTCTCGATGCCCAACAGCGCCGTGGTCCCCGTGGATGATGAGGCCGCGCCGCTGCCATCACCGCCCGCCAAGATGTTCACTTGTTATAGTGTCCGAGTGTGGAAGCAGACTCCCCATGCGACGTGGATGAATGTGTTTGTGCCGCGCCACGTTCGCCTTCAGACGGGCTCGCACCCATTCATTGAGTACTCTCGCCAAGAGAACGGGGTGATCCGCCAACGTGTCTACCTTACGACCGCCACAAAGATTGACCGGCTGCCCAAGAACAAGCTCCAAATTGAGTTTAAGGACACGGACACCGCTGTCTCCGTTGAACTCAGACAAGCCAAGCAATTGATAGAAGATGAGGCTGTGACGACCACGCCCAAGACTACTAGCTGCAACTCGGACAAGTGGGTGCTTCGGTTCGAGACCAAGCAGGAACGAGACCAGTGGGCCAAGAGACTCCAGGACACGATCGACCTCTTGGCGTGGATCTCCAAATTTACCGTTGGCCAAGTTCTCATTGAGTCGGGCGCGTCGACGCTCGCCGAGTGCTATAGTTGGCTCGACCAGGGCCAGCCGTCGTTCATCATGAAGGCCATGGCCACCAGCACCAAGAATCTGGTCGCCACGGCCCGTCAGGAGATCCGCATCCACCACTTGCTCACGAACTTCTCCAGCCACCCTAATGTGCTCGCACTCCATGACTCGTTCCGTCAACAGGAGCGTGCATACCTCGTGCTTGAGTACTGTTCGGGTGGGGACCTTTTCGAACACCTCCACAAGGAAGGCGCACTCGATGAAACGACCGCCAAGGCACTCTTTCGCCGCATCGCCGACGCCATCGCCTACATCCACGAGCAGAACGTGGTCCACTTGGATGTCAAGCCTGAGAATCTGCTCTTCCAGTCGTCACCGGTGAATCCCGAGTCGATCAAGCTGGCCGACTTTGGTTCGGCCCAACTCTTGGCCGACCCAAGCGGACTCATCAAGTCGACCGTGAGCTGCACCATCGGCTACGCCGCGCCCGAAGTGCTGGACAGTGGGGATGTGTCCTTTGCAGCGGATGTGTTCAGTGCCGGCGCAGTACTGTACACGATGCTCTGTGGCTTTGCGCCGTTCCAGTCGCCCTCGGACGAAGAGAGCATGGAGCGGACGATGCGTGGCGACTTCTCGTTCGACGACCCTGAGTGGATTGGAGTGAGCGCCCAGGCCAAGGACCTCATCTGCGGCATGCTGGAAGTGGACCCTCGTGAGCGGCTGAGCATGGAGGAAGTGCTTGGCCACCCATGGCTCAAGTAGGACATGTCCCAGTCTCCATCCCTAAAATAGTAGATAGGTAGGATTTAGTAAGCTCATGAAAATTACTATTTATTTTTAGCCACAATCACAAACCACGCAAATTGTCGCGTTGGGGCTGGGACCTACTGGTACCGGTACTTACCGTGGAAACCCACATTTGATGAGGATCTCCGCCATGGCGCTTTTCCTTGCAGTCGAGAAAGCAATCTCAATTTTTGGAACTTCCCACTTGGAGTACCGTACCGTAATGGTGAACAGTTCTCTTCGGGCGGGGCCTACCAGCCACAGGGATGGGCACTCCCGAAACATCTTCAAGAAGATTACGCCACTTCCGGATTTCAAGTGTCGAAGTCGAACCCAGCACGCCAGTTGAAGAAGACCATTCTCCAACATAGGTACACCCCCAGAAGTTACTGGACTACTGTGGTGGAGCATTACTGTAGGACAGGAATACTGTATGTCACGAACATGTCCCGCCTGGGAACCGTAAAAACGATTAGCGTAGTAACCGTTTGCGGGAGGCAGTCTTTCCCCGAGCAGCCATCTACAGTAGGAGAGTGATGTTCCCGTCCCCCCCGGGCTGGGGAAATGCCGTAGACGAGGAACACGCGCGAGGTTTCCTAGACTAGCGCACCAAAGCCTGAATAAAGTGGCCCACCTGATCCCGTCGACTCGTAACAAGTCGCAGATTTTACCACTTCAACGTGGGCCTTCCCACGCGACTGACTGCCTGATAATTGCCACTGCCTTCAGGCGTCCCCGCGTGCAGTGCAACACCAAGCGACCGCACGGCCCTCTTCCACCAGCGCTGGTGGGCTCTCGTGACGGTCCTGAATCTCCTGTGATCCGTTCTCGGGATTGACGGCACGACTGGCTCGGCCAGCGCTGCCGTCCCAGCTATACCCGTTCCCGGGCGTCTCCCGGGCTCAGTACTTGCTCAAGAACACGCCGGTAGACTAGGAAGTTAACGACAAGGCCCGCGCCAACACCGGAAAATGCACCAGCCAAATGTGAATACCGTATACTCTACCACCCCTGTGGTTTTCGCTCTCCTAGTCTCTCCTATGCCGTACTTGGGTAAAATCTCCACTGACTCGCCTTGCTCGCAGTTCCTTTTAGTTTCCTGGCGACCCGATTGGACGGATCCGGACGGCGACTCTTCCCACCAAATGTCGCCCAGCCGTATCTTTCGCGTCCCGCCTGTGCCGCCCAGGTCGCCTTGCGTCGCCTTGCCGCCCGTGCTCGTCCCTCCTGCTGCCCATCTGACCGTGGACCGACTCGCAATCCCTCGTGCGACGTGGCTTCGGGACGCCCTAGTCACTAGAGGGCTGTCGAATGGCTACAAAATGTCCATTGTCCACTCTTGGCTTCGCGACATTCTGTGGAATGCTGTGCTGCGCCGCCATCGCGCATTGTGAACACGGTGAGTTTGAGTCCGCAGGATTTAACCATCAACAGCGACTTCCTCACGACCATAATAGTCCCTGACGAGCTGGAGGTACAAGCCAACCTAGGAAAACCTGCCGTGTGGACATCACGCCACTCGAACGACCAAAGCAGCCGAACTCGCGACGTGCGAAACAAAACTGATCAACGTCTGGCGCACGTTCAAGTACATCTCACGAAAAAGGATCTGGACACACATTGGCTGGATACGTACCGGTATCGGCATGTAATTACTCACTTCTATATGTCAAGAGCGGCATTATCTCAAGAGCGACGCTCCTCTAATATGGTGGTTTTCAGGCCTCCCAATTATTTTCAAAAATTACAGAATTGTCCCCCCACATCACTGACGTCAAATGTCCCCCTTTTCAT